>CM076571.1:795565865-795659502 GCA_034641835.2 Pinus albicaulis
TTTAAATCTTATCTTAGTTATTTATCTTAAGTAAGTATTAAGTAGATGGAAGCCTTATCTAAGTAAGTATTATGTAGATAGAAGACTTATCAGCTACATACCAATGAGCTATATAAATGTGTATTAAGGTTTTCTATAATATTCCAATTTGGTACTATTTCTTTCCATAATTCTCTTTCTTACCTTGTGTTATTAATTATTGTTTGCAATTATTTTTAAAATATTTTTGTATTATTGGTTATTATTTACAAAGTTTTAGAAGACAGTTGTTTTTGTTCATGAATTTTATGAGTATTTTGGTTATCATGACTCTGTAATTTAGTTGACAAAATATGTGTCAAAAATTATAATTTGAAATACTACCTTTACATGTACAATAGAATTTATAACACTTTTTTTTAGATTTTATATAGAAAAAATATTATATTTTGTTTTAATAAAAAAGAAATTAAGATATAGATTTTTTGGTGTTTAAAAAACCTCCAAATATATATACATAAGTAATATTCTATATTATTTTTTAATTTTCTAATTTACAATATATTTAATATTAAAAATTCTAATATTAATTAAATTTACAAATTCATTTATATTATATTATAATAGTTTATAGTTGTTTTTATGATATTATATTAAGTTGATTTATACATTATTATATTAATGTATGTTATACATATATCTTATATTAAATTTCATTATACTAAATTATAAAACCCACTTTTATTTATTTATTGGAATACAATTAAAAAAACATTAATTTAATTTAATTTAATTTATATATATATAATGAAAATGGTTAATGTCTACTGAAACCAAACTTTGGTCTATTAGACTTAAAAAGACAAATTAGTTAATTTATTTTAAAATATAAATTATAAATATAAAAAATCAATAAATTTTAAAATTTAATTCTAATTAAAAGTAAATAATTTAATATCAAAATTAGATTAATTTTAAAACTAAAAAAATATTAAGAGATTTAAATTTAAACCCAAATAAAAAAATATAATATTTTTAAAATTGCATTCTCAACTATAATAACTAAAAAACACAAATTTAGATGAAAAACTTAATCGATATAAATTGTGAGTGCAATAGAGAATATTGTAATATTTTGGCAAACAAATATGTTTTAAATTAAATTTATTTTAAAAATAATAGCAATAATTGTAGCAAAGCAGAGAGTAAGTTCATTGAGGGTAATGATCAAACAAATGCAAAATAATAAAACAATGTTAAAATTATATTAGAAAAATATTATATTTTTTATTTATAGAAATGATAAAATATTATTATAAAATTTAGTTTATTAGTTTTATATATTTTTTATATATATTTTAAATTTATTTTAAAAATTATAATTATTAATATAAATAATCATGTGTTTTTTTTTTATGTTTATGTTTCTTAAGATTATATTAATTGGATGATTTATGATGGTGAATTTTGCATGTAAATTGAAGATTGTAGTGGTATTTAAAAGAATATGGTGTGGTTATGTGTAGCTATTATTCTCCAAACAATTCATATTAAAAATATATAGTCTTTCTCATAATATTTTAGATATATTATAGATTATTTTATTTATCATATATTTATTATTTTGAAAAGTTCAAATAGAAAACAAAACCACTTTATTTTGAAACATTCAAATACAAACTAAAACATCTTTACACTATTTTTATGTAGAGAATCTATATTCTCTATAAAAAACAAATCATCGTTACATTCATTTTATGTAGGGAATGGATATTCTCCATAGAAAACAAGTTATATTTATTCTCAAACATTCAGATACTAGCCAAAACATATTTACATTATTTTTATGTAGGGAATCGATATTCTCCATAGAAAGCTTGTGATATATTGGGTGGTAAAACCAACACCCAATGTCTAGCTCTTTCCCATAATATGAACATAGCAACTACTCCCCCAAATCCAATCCCAAATCCCATAGCTAATGTTAATAATGACATTTTTTCATCCAAATGGCTTAGCCATCCCACTTTGACATTATTACTCTTACCACCATTGTCTTCTCCTATTGGTGGATTTTTTACATTGCATGGATTTAAAGGACACCCTCTTAAGCATTTATTCTTTTGAAATGATGTCACATTGAAGGTAGAAAATTGTGTCCCTATTGGGATTGGACCACATAAGCTATTAAATGAAACATCAAAAACTGCCAACATTGACAATTTAGAGAGCTCTTGAGGAATCTCTCCAGTCAACCTATTTCCTGCTCCAAAGTAGATATCTTACTAAGTGATGTAGGTATTTGTCCTTCTAAATGATTCCCAGATAAAATCAACAATCTCAAGCTACTTAGCTGCCTATTCTTGGAGGGATTCCTCCTGTAAATATATTGCTTGACAAGTCAGTTATGTATTTGTAGCAGGCACATATGTGAGAGTATACTCAATTCTTTTGATGATAATGGAAAATGGTACTTCAATCTTATCTTCATTCTCAACTTCAATCATTGAAGATGCATTGATTGTAAATCCCTGGAGTCTCTCAATATGAAAGGGTATTCCTCCATTGAATTTATTGTTGGATAAATCCAACACTTGTAACTCAGTAAGATTTCTAATAGATTGAGGAAGGCCACCATGAAAATGATTATAACTAATACTTAACACTCTTAAGTTTTGAAAATTTCCAATATATGAAGGCATCTCACCCTTCAATTGATTTTTCCTTAAATCCAACAATTCACACAAGGCCAAAGACATTGGCAAAGTTCCAGAAAAATTGTTAGATATATATTTATGTTGATTTTTTTTACTTTAATTTTTATTTATGAATATACGTGCTAAGTAAGGGTTTCGATTTGTAATTTCATAACATAGTTTTGTTTATGTTTGTTTACCCTGTTTTATGCATGATTAAGTAAGATTGTGTAGTCTGTTAGTAATTTCAACAGGTGTGTTGAACAACACTTGTATAATTAATAGCTTTGTTCTGCAAAGCTTTGTTAAGGAAAAAAATCCCTAAAGCCACAGTCCAGTGCCCCTCTGGACGCAAAAACCTAGTTCTAACATCCCCCTATATTGCCTCGTGTGAGAATTTGGTCTGTGCAAGAAAATCGTTTCCGAAAGGGTCGGTAATAGTGGGCTTTGTTGGGTCATGCAACTACATTTGAATCTGGGTCTAGGCCCCATCAAGCCAACAACTGTGGTGATAGCAACTTGCACATTCCTAAGGATATTGACAAACTCTCTACTTTTTCGTTGCAATTCATGTAAGTGGACAAATACTTTATGTACAGTCACGAGCTCCTCATAGGGGTCTCTCATAGTGTCTCCAAGTGTGGATACTTCAACATTTATTGTTTCTCTCATCTCCTCTAGGTAGACTTGTGCGGAAGGTGCATTCTGCGTTGTTGTGCAAAGTTGTTCATTCTCTTGTCGGAAAACCTGTAGATTCTGTACCAACTATTTATTCTTGGTCATTAAATATTGAGTATTAGATTTCGTTGAACCTATGAAGGCCAAGTTAGATTCGGCAATAATGTTTGGATTCTTGTTGGTATCTCCCATTATCACCCTTTCTCTCATAAATGCAAGTGATGCATGATCTTCCGGGAAGTTCTTTCTATGCACTTGTACAATATCCTTTTGGAGTTCATCAAATGAAATGATAGATTGTACACATCCATCACCTTATCATCATCAAGGGGAACTATCTCCCCTTCCTCGCTCGGGGTTGGCTCTGCAATTGGAGGTGGTGGAGTCTGAACGGTGACCTATGGTGCACTAGGAATCAGGTCAAAATCTTCATCATGTGGCTCCAACCCCAACTCCATACCTGCAAATTCAATCAACTCCTCAATCTACTGAGCAAGCTCCTAATTTTTCATATGTTCGCTCACTCCCTCTGCTCCTGTCTGATCTTGTTCTTGCTCTTCAACCTATATGGATGCCTTTTCTTTCATTATGGCACCTTTCCTTCCCTCTTCTTCCTTCTTCTGCTTCTCTTCTTTTTCTCTTCTCCTTAGTTCTTATTATTCCCTTAGCTCTTGTTCATCTTTCTGCGCTCTCAGATTTTCTTCCTCCAAGATTTTCTTCTCTCTCTTCCTCCACTCTGCTCTCTATATCCTCTACCTCCTCTTTGCTTCTATTTCCAAAGAGTTTTTGAAGCAGTAGGATATGCTTCCATCTTCCAAATTTTCTCCTCCTCTCCACTATCAGGTACCTTCCTCTTTCCCTTATCTTGTACTGAGTTGTTGTCTTATATTATTGTTTCGTCTGGAACTGTTGTCATCTATGGAGTAGCTTGTGATGTCCTAGTTATACTGATCGGTTCGAGGAGTCTAGAGGATTTGTAGCAATTCTTTCATGGTTCCTCCTTCGGCTAATGAAATTCCCCACTGACCCAATTGTAGTAGATTCTCACATATTGGTCCTTGGAAATTCCCCTCGGGACATACAGTTTGAAGTATTTTGTACTTAATTCAAATTTCACTATGGTTTTCACTTCGTTATATACAACTTTGAGATTATTGATCTCGTATAATATGATATAAAAAGGAAGCGTGGGCCATGGTGCTTTCTTCTTCATTTGTAGTGTTGCTGACAAACTTGTGGTGAGATGGTAAGATACTTCTTGCATGACAATTCTGTCGGTGGCATATCTTGGAAAAATATGTTGCAACTTTTTCCCACCAAATACTTTGCTCAATGTGTCATCCGGTAAGGCGAACTAATCTGCAATATCTGATATCTCCTCCATCTATCCTTGTGACATGAAAGGTGGTTCCTCCTAAAAGGTAATAATTTATAGCGAGATGATGAAGTGACTAGTTAGTTTCTCCATAACTCCTTTATGAATGCAATCTAAAAGTAGTTTTCAATAAATATGCACGTCATTTTCTCTTGGTGTCCACATCCAGTCCATGCCATTAAATTGATTATGTGCACAGATTTCATCCAGTAAGTATGCAGACATATATAACCTTTCTTACTCACCCTTGGGAGGATCTCGGGCTTGTGCTACATGGGCTCTCAGTTGATGAGCCAAAAAATATGACTAGTTGAAGGACTTCCCCTCATTCACCACTTAGTTCAATAAGATATCTCACCCCTCAAGAAATATATTTTTGCTCCGTTAGCCATATTTTTCAAGCTAAGATGACCAAGAGCTGGTAGGCCTTCCTCAATGACTTTGTCTTATATTTGTGGGTGGGTGTTTGTCTAAAATTCGATGGCTCCTTCACCCAAATTCTGAATATATCCTTCATCCTTGCATAACTATGGGTAGCATAGAATAATGAGTCCATGATCTTTACTGGCTCGAGAAGATGATACATCCACTCAAAATCTGCCGCTAGAAATGTAGCAATATTTTGTTTGCTGGTGTTGCTCAGTGTCATAGTTTTCTCATCAATGTGTGAGACAATCTAGTTGATCACATCTACACATGGGAAGGCTTGATACCTGCATCCAACCCTGTACATTCCTGACTGTCGGATGCTTAGATAATTCAATCGGTTCTCTAAATCTTCCCCAAAGTCCTTTGCAAAAGCATCTTTAATTTTTTGTCATGTTAGTTTCTATTCCTTTTCTACAAACCATTGAATATTTGCATATAATGGAAATTTAACCGACACTTTCTCAAGTACTTCCTCGATACTACTTTTGGTGGTTTCTTTTGAATCAACTCTCTTGGGTGCCATGGTAATAGTGGTTGTTGGATACGTTCTCAACAACTGTTGTATCGGTGGGACAAAAATGACACTCATGGAAAGCAAACATCATCCTTAAGCAAAACAAATTCAAGGCATGTTTAAGCAACAAATGGGGCATCTAATGGGAAGGATTATGCAATTTTCATTGGTAAGAGAGGTTGGCTGCCTGAGAGAAATGTGCACTATGTAGTCCCAATAGTCAGGGTCCAAGCTTGAGGACTGAGACTACGTAATGTGCAGTTAAGCCTAGGCAGTGGTCTGGGAGAGACTACACATTGCACATTATTTGTGTCCAGGGATGCAAAATGAGCTCTACAACTATGCAATTCATAGTTGGTCCAGTCTATACTTCACACTACATAGTTCCAAAGGCCAAGCTCTCGGGTTGAGCCTTAAGATTGTGCAGTGTCGAGCTGGGAAAAGTGAAAATAGACCAAGGTAATGGAAAATATGCCTAAGGAAAGTGTGAAAAATGAGTAGATGTGAGAGATAGTGTTGGCTTGAGTGCATGTCTAACTAAATGTGAATGAAACAAGACAAATCGAGTGCAGAAACTAAATAAATGGGAAGAAAACAAAATTGCTTAGGAGAGTTGTCGCAATGATGACCATCGATACAAAAAATGAAGAAACCAATGTGACACTTGTGAAATGAAAATGATAACTTGAAACAACACTTCTATAAGCTAAAGCAAGTTGAAACGCCAACATGCATTTCAAAAAAAAAAAAAAAAAAAAAACCTGACTCACACAAGCCAAATGACAAAAAGAAGTAAATGCAAAACTCATGCAGAAAAGTGAGGATGATCGCACCAAAGGTTCCTTGATCTCCTCAGGAATGCTACAACTCCAATATTGAGTGTGAAAATGAGCTCTAGGGGTGTCAATTAAATAGATTTTAGCAAATTAGGGTTTATGACACGCATGCCTAAAATCAAGGAAAGAGTGGCACATGGTGAAAGCTTCCAAAAATAGCATGTGTCTCCTTCACGTTACTAAAATAGATCCCTAATTTTTAGCAATTTTTTTGCTTTTTTAGATTTTTTGTTTTTTCGGGAAAAACTTCCCATGCACATCACCCGGAAAGATTGCGCAATTTTGGGAACTGGGTAACTTTCCATCTCAATGCATTGTCTAGTTTCTTAGCTCAGTGAGGGATTGTGAAATTTTTAGGATCATTGTTGGGATGCCTTCCATGACTGCATATTTTCCAAGCTCAAGGTTGGTTTCCAGTCATGACTACGCAATTCCAATCATCAAGGTTTCTTGCCCTCATGGATTATGTATTTTTTGGAGGCAATCGCATAACTATTGTGCAAGACTAAGTTAGGAGGTTTGCTTGTGACTTAGAAATATTAGCCAAGTTAAAATCGAGTGAACAAAAGAACAAATAAAGGATAAGTATCAATCAAAGCATGAATAGCTGATAGTAGTGCAAGATAAGCTCCTGTGAAATGAAAGTTAGGCTCCAAAATCTAAGCAAAGGAAACATTTTGGAGGATGGTTGTAGCCGCTACAACACTGGACTTCAAGCAACACCTCTTACATCCAACCACTTGAAGACTTATAGATATTGAAGGGAATAAGATACAATATTTTACATGTAATGTCATGATATCCTCACAAGTATACAATTGTTTAACAAAATAAAAAATTAAACTCTAAAAAAATGCTTAGATTATATAAATAATTCCATCTACGAATATCAACATTAAATTGAAGGACTATTAATAGAAATCTATTAAAAAAAAAACTAGAATCATAGCCATCCTTCTTAGGCAAGCATTTAAACATTTAAAGTGAGGGTTGGATGAGCTTCCTCTAGTTCAATATTAAGGTTTTCTAATCGTATTTAACTACCCAACTGAAAATTTTGGTAACTTCCATCCCCCACTAACCCCTTCATATCATCTAATATATTGAATAACTATTTCACTATTTATATACCACCCCACACCCCACCCCAACCCAATCCCCCTAACCTAGCCACCTTACAATTATAAATCCACATGATATACTATTGGTTTACTCATGAGTCCCTTTATTTAGTCCAAATAGTAATTCATGAATAAAAAAATTAAAAGAAAATCATAAAAAAATTAACCATTTATATGTATAACAAGATTATACCAATATTCAGATTTGTTAAGGTGGGGCAATACCATACATAACCTAAGTTGCTTAAGATAGAGAAAATATTGTCTAAGTTTCATAAGTTGTAAGCTAAAGCACATATGTAGAGGGGACACTCATTCTTGACCAAGAAGGGAAGTCAATTCCACTGCTAGCCATAAAACAACACTTATAGTTTCCATAAGCACTAACACTTTGCAATTGTGCATAAATTTTGTTCATCACCATAAGCCAAAAACTATATCATAATAAATAATCACATTCCAATAATAATAATCATCATCTAAACATTATTTGTACTATGATATTGAATGTTTAAATAATATTTTAAGTATTATTATTATAAGGTTTAAATTATTTCTAATATATATATATATATATATATATATATATATATATATATATATATATATATATATATATATATATATATATATATATATATATAGATATATATATATTTAATAATACTTTTTATATAACATAACATGATAAAATTTTAGAGTCAAACCCTATATTAAAACATATTTTAAAGCTTAACTATTTTAAATCCCTTATGAATAGAAATCTACCTACTTTAAACATATGTTTAAGATTATAAAATTTAAATTTTATCCTAGTTATTTATCTTAAGTATTAGGTAGATGGAATCCTTATGTAAGTATTATGTAGATGGAAGACTTCTCAGCTACATACCAATGAACTATATACATGTGTATTAGGATTTTCTATAATATTTCAACTTGGTACTATTTTTTTCCATAATTCTTTTTCTTACCTTGTGTTATTAATTATTGTTTGAAATTATTTTAAGAATATTTTTGTATTATTAGTTATTATTTACAAAGTTTTAGAAGATAATTGTTTTGTTCATAAATTTTATGAATATTTGGTTATCATAAATTTGTAATTTAGTTGACAAAAAAATAAAAAATTATAATTTGAAATATTATTTTTACATCTACAATAAAATTTATAACTCTATGTTCTAAGTCCTACATAGAAAAAACATTATATTTTGTTTTAATTTATTGTTGTTGTTGAAAATATATATATATATATATATATATATATATATATATATATATATATATATATATATATATATATATATATATATATATATGGTGTTTAAAAGACTCCAATTATATATACTATTTTTTTAATTTTCTTATTTACAATTAAATTCCAATATTATTGAAATTTACAAATTCATTTATATTAGATTGTAATACTTTTTAGTTATTTTTTGATATTATATTAAGTTGATTTATACATTATTACATGAATATATATTATACATTTTTATTGTATTAAATTTTATTATACTAAATTATAAAATCCACTTTATTTATTTATTTATTTATTTATATATATATATATATATATATATATATATTTCATATAAATATTTAATACATCAATAAATCGCATTAATCTTATATAAATTATATAATATTGAAAAAATCTAATACTAAAAATATATATACTTTTATTTTATTTTATTTTATTTTATTTTATATATATATATATATATATATATATATATATATATATATATATATATATATATATATATGATTTTTATTACTTTATTTTAAAATATAATATTGAAAAAATATGAATAATAAATTTTAAAATTAAATTAAAAAATATAATTTTAATTAAAAAATAAATAATTTAATATCAAAATTAAATAAATTTTAAAACTAATAGAATATTAAAAATTTTAAATTTGAATCCAAATAAAAAAATTAATATTTTTAAAATTGCATTCTCAACACCAACAACTAAGAAGAATCACAAATTCCATAGAAATCTTAACCGATATAAATTGTGAGTGCAACAAAATATATGTTGGGCAATTGCATAAGTGAAGTAGTTCGATGTCTATTAAAAATTGTCTAAGTAAGAAATTGTCAAATATTAATATATATTGTAGTAATATTTTCCTAAACAAATATGTTTTAAATTAAATTTATTTTAAAAATAATGACAATAATTGTAGCAAAGCAAAGAGTAAGTTCATTGATGGTAATGACAAAGCAAATGTAAAATAATGAAACAATGTTTAAATTATATTAAAATAATATTATATTTTTTATTTATAGAAATGATAAAATATTATTATAAATTTTAGTTTATATATATATATATATATATTTAAATTTATTTTGAAAATTGTGTGTGTAGATTATATTAAGTGGATAATTTATGATGGTGGTTTTTGCATGTAAATTGAGGATTGTAGTGGAATTTCAAAGAATTTGGTGTGGTTTTATGTAGCTATTGATTCTCTAAACAAATTATATTAAAAAAATATAGTCTTTCTCATAATATTTTAGATAGGTTATAGATTATTTTATTTATCATATATTTATTATTTTGAATCGCTCAAATAGAAAACAAGGTCACTTTTTTTTTTAAACATTCAAATACAAACTAAAACATCTTTACATTCTTTTTATGTAGAGAATCTATATTCTCTATAGAAAATAAATCATATTTACATTCTTTTTATGTAGGGAATGGATATTCTCCATAGAAAACAAATCATCTTTATTCTCAAACATTGAAATACAAACCAAAACATCTTTACATTCTTTTTATGTAGGGAGTCGATATTCTCCATAGAAAGCTTGTGATTTATTGGGAGTTAAACCCAACACCCAATGTCTAGCTCTTTCCCACAATATAAACATAGCAACCACTCCCCCAAATCCAATCCCAACTCCCATAGCTAATGCTAATAATGACATTTTTTCATCCAAATGACTTACCCATCCCACTTTGATATTATTACTGTTACCACTATTGCCTTCTCCCATTGGTGCTCTCTTTACATTGCATGGATTTAAAGGACACCCTCGTAAGCACTCATTCTTTTGAAATGATGCTACATTAAAAGTAGAAAATTGTGTGCTTGTTGGGATTGAGCCACATAAGCTATTAAATGAAACATCAAAAACTGCCAACATTGACAATTTAGAGAGCTCTTGAGGAATCTCTCCAGTCAACCTGTTCTTGGACAAGTCCAACTGCTCCAAAGTAGATATCATACCAAGTGATGCAGGAATTTTTCCTTCCAATTGATTCTCAGATAAATTCAACAATCTCAAGCTACTTAGGCTCCCTATGTTTGGAGGGATTCCTCCTGTAAAATTATTGCTTGACAAGTCAATTATTGTATTTGTAGCAAGCACATATTGGAGAGTGTAGTCAACTCTTTTGATGATAATGGAAAATGGTACTTCAATCTTATCTTCATCCTCATCTATTGAAGATGCATTGATTGTAAATCCATGGAGGCTCTCAAGATGAAAGGATATTCCTCCATTGAATTTATTGTTGGATAAATCCAACACTTGTAACTTGGTAAGATTTGAAATAGATTGGGGAAGGCCACCATGGAAATTATTATAACTAATACTTAGCACTCTTAAGTTTTTAAATTTTGCAATATGTTGAGGTATCTCACCCTTTAATTGATTTTTCCTTAAATCCAACAATTCCAACTGTTTACACATGGCCAAAGACATTGGAAAAGTTCCAGAAAATTTGTTAAAGTGAGCTGAAAAATACTTTAAAGAATTTGGAAAATTTATATTACTCAAAACTCCACTAAATAAATTTTCTGATATATCTAATAGAAAAAGATTTTTGAGTTTTTGTATAGTTTTAGGAATGCTTCCACGGATATTATTTTTGGACATATCTATGGTCATTAAAGCTTTGAGATTTCCTATGGCTCTAGGAATGGTCCCACTGAAGTTGTTTTGTGATAAAGTCAAAGACTGTACTGAAGCCAATCCACTAACGTGAGAAGAGATATTGCCTGACATATTATTCCTACCCAAATCTAGTTTTATAAGAAATTTCAAGTGACCTATTTCCTGAGGAATCGTACCCGTGATCTGGTTGGTATTGAGAGAAAGAACTGTAAGCTTCTTCAATCTTGTAATGGTTTCAGGTATTGACCCTGTGAGCCTATTTGACTGAAGATCTAGCTTAGAGAGATTACTGCAATTTCCTATTTCGGAAGGGATAGAACCTGAAATATTTCCACGAGCACAATTATATCCACGATAACCATCGGTCGGATTATCACATAGGCCATAGATTGAAAGGTCAGTCAGCTCCCTCAAATTACCGAACTCAGGTGGTACACTGCCGGACAATCGATTGTTCCCCAAATATAAAGACTTGAGGGACGAGCAATTTCCTAGCGCCGGAGGAATAATGTCCTCCAGTTTGTTAGAACTTAAGAACAGCGTCTCTAGCTTGTGCAGGAGCCCCAGTTCCACAGGAATTCTCCCGCTCAAGCTGTTGCAACTTAAGTGGATGTGCAGTAGCTGGGTGTAATTGCCGAGCGCTGGAATTCCTCCACTTAATTGGTTGTAGCTGAAGTCGATGGACGACAGCCGATTACGATTCCCTAGAGCCGGCGGGATGTGACCACTTAACTGGTTCCCGTATAAGTGAAGAACAGATAGACTTCTCATCAAACCCCAAAAGGAAGCGGAAGGGATTGACCCATTGAATTGGTTATCTCCAAGCGACAACCATTGAAGCGATGTGCAGTTGCTCAGGAAAGTTGGAATACTTCCACTCAATTCATTGCCCTGCAAGTTGAGATGTTCCAAGTTGACTAGACGACCAAACTCTGATGGGATCGTCCCATTCAAGCCATAGTTATATGAAAGGTCGATCCATCGAAGGCCTGTGCAATTAGACAATGAAGCTGGAATACTTCCACTCAGTTGATTCTCATGGAAGTTGAGATGTTCCAAGTTGACAAGACGACCAAACTCGGATGGCATCGTTCCATTCAAGAAGTTCCATGAAAGGTCGATCCATCTAAGGGATGTGCAATTAGACAATGAAGGTGGAATAGATCCTTCAACAGAAGAAAAGCTGAGGTTAAGTAATCTCAGGGCTTTAAGCTGCCCGAGTTCAGGAGGAATCACTCCTGTGAAATTATTGCCACAAAGATTCAACGTCAGCAATGAAGAAAGGTTGCCCAGAGAGGGCGAGAGGGTCCCTACCAATTCAAATTTAGGATCCTCCGAAAACCCGATTCCAAAATCATTTATGGGAACAGGAAGTACTATGGCAATAACTCTGCGAGAGTGTTGATTGCAGCGAATACCAAACCAGGAGGAGCATAGCTGCTTTGAATTGTGAGCTGTCCAGTTGCGCAGCTTTCCCGCTGGATCGCTTTTGATATGCTTTTTAAAGGACAGAAGAGCGTCCAAGTCGCTTTCATGGTGACCTTCCTCCAGCGCAAAAACTTCAGATTGAGATTCAGAATCACCATATAAACCCTCGTCGAATAGGTTCGAGGTTGAATGATTGGTGAACTTTGTTGCAGCAACAAGAGAGGCTGTAAATATAAGAAAGCAGGGAAGCATCATCTTGAGAGCAACTGTTTTATGATCCATTTCTGCTTCAAACGTCCCTCAAAGTTGAGTTATGATGCGTTGCTTGTACACAAACATATATATATATAAAAGAGGAAAACACATGTTGATAGAGAGGAAGGGGAATGTGCGTGTTGAGCGGGAGGTATTGAGCCAGGTCGTCGTGGTGGGACTTGAAATGTGCGTGTTGAGCGGGAGGTATTGAGGGGAGGTCGTCGTGGTGGGACTTGAAATGGCCGACCAGACCATATTGGTCTTTGCGGAGCACTGAGACGTATTGACTTGAAATGGCCGACCAGAGAAGGCAAAAGGCAAAAAGCACTGAGAGGATAAAAAGGAAGGCAATTAATTTATTTATCGAAATTCCTGGATGGTGTCACTTCAATTGCGAGAAACTTTGTAGGTGGGCGAGGGCCGCGGCAATAACATGGAAAAAGGCTAGTAAATTCAACAATTTTTTTATTTTATTTTATTTTTAAATAATTTATGCATTTCATATAAAGTCATTTGGGGCAATAAACATGGAAAAGGCTCTCCCGGATCAATTTATTTAATTGGCGTCTCCTCATTATTTAACTTCAAACAACGATAATATTTACATTGAAACTATCTTTAAGTGTGCATTTATATTGCATAGCCAAGTGTTTTATTATTTATTAAAAATAATACGAAGCTAACTCTTTTATTAATAGTTATGATATATTATTATAAACTTAAAAATATTATTCTTCTAATTAATATATATATCCGCGTTGGAATGTGTGTTATTATTAATTTCAACATTTATTAAAAGAATCAAATCCTCTCATATATGATAATATTTTCAGTTTCATATTAATATTGTTAATAGCTTTCATTTTATATTTATTAAATCCTTTTTAATTTATTAATTGTTGTTGCTTATGTCAAATGATTGTTGCTTATGTCAAATGATTATAATGTGTATGCAAGTCATTCATTCTTTAGCTTTCCAATTTATTTTATATTGTAGTTTATTAACAACATTTTTTTGTATTAATGATGATGATAATGATTACATTTATTGAATTGAAATTATAATTAATTTATGACATTAAAAATGGTATGAAATTATTTAGAGTCTTTTAAAATTTTATTTTGTATTACACTAAACATTAAAAGAAGAGTTACAAGAGTACTATTTTTGATGACTTGAGAGGTTAGGAATGCTATAACAAATATTTTGAAATTGAGTTTTAATTTGGATATATGTGGGGCACTCTATAGAAAGCTTCTTTCACTTTCAACCTTTTTACTGTCACAAAAATGAGATATTCTTGCTTCCCACATTGTTTAGAGATTTGTCCAATGTCAATTTTCACTATGAAACTCATAGAAGTTGGTTCATGTTTTAGCAATGTTGATTTTCTCCTTTGTGTTACTTAGAATTAAAAGATACTTTTGATTTTCTAAATTAAGGATGACCACTTCTTTGTAGTATCTTACATTCCTTTCATTTTGTAAAACTATATTGCACCACAAAATCTATTTCAATTTAGATGTAATAATACTATTAATATTATCTATATCCAACAAGATGACATTTTCCTCTATTAGCCAATTCTTTAACCAAGACTTGACATCGTGATGTCATCCTTGCTTGAGCCACTAGTGATTATGGCTAAAGTTAAACATAATGTGTATTCTACTCTCTTTCACACTTCCATTTTTCATTGTCCAAGAGATTTACCTCTAGAAACATGTTTTTTTTTTTTGGTAAGTTGGGCTATTCTATTAATTCAAAAACATAAAGTTACATATCCTAAAAGCTGGGTAGGCAAGTTGCACTTAGCCTATCCCAGCCTTTGTTACACGGTTTCTGTGCTGCCTTGGGGGAGGAGACCTGCCTAGACCAAACTTATAATAGAAAAAAACAGTATGTGCAGAAGCGCAAACATAGCTAAGTAACATAAAGTAAACGGTAGAAGATAGACATTGATAGTGATCATGAAAAAAAACGTAGGTGCACTGTGCGACTACGCAAACTTCACTTTCCATCTTCATCATCACTGTAGGGGTCCTCCTCCACAATGGGGAAAGCAGGAGCTTGTGCTGCAACTGCCTGAGCATCAGCCACTGTTCGCTTGGGAGTGTGAACCAGTGCGCAGAGAATGGGGGAGTCTGGATCCACACCGTCAGGGACCCCCATCCACATGCCATCAGAGTCCATCACCTAGATTTCCGTGTCCTCATCATCCTTCTTCAGGGTCGGCGTCGAGTCAATTTTGCTATGTTGGGGGCGCATCTGAGTGGTAGTAGTGGCCTTCCTCTGACCACGTTTGCCTCTTTGCGCAGAGTGCCCAGAGGCTTCTGCATGCTGCTCGAGTTCAGGACTATGATACACAAAGGTGTTGTAAGAGGAGCTGTCTATCGACTCGAGACGATTATCCTCACCGTGGTGGTAACGACCAGGAAGAGCCCCTCTTTGTCCTCCGCTGATAGTTCGTTGGCGAAGTCTAGGAGCCATAGCGCATCGAGGCAGGGGGGGAAATTCATAAAACAAAGAGGCACAATGAAATTGAAATTGAAGGACAATGAAATATAATCGAAATGGACAATGAAATACAATCCAAATTTGAGTTTCTTTATAACGTTTAAAAAATGTTGTGAGAGGTTAAATTTAACAAGAAAGTTACACTACAATGACAATCTTTGCACACATAACGTATGTAGCAGAGTTCAATTTCACATTTGTGTTTGATCATTTCTTGTGGAGATATCAATAAAGGAACTATGGATTTGTTACAATGCGTTGTATATATAGTACCTGTACACACACACATATATATAGACACACACATACACATTATAAAATAGTACCTGTACACACACACAAATATATAGACACACACATACACATTATAAAATAAAAAATGAACTAAAACACTTAAATTTAATATGTCAATTATGATTTGTTTGATTATAGAAATCAAAATGCAACTTTTTCAATTCAATAATTATATGGGCATCTCTTTTCACCTCTTAATTACGATTTAGTTAATTATGTGATTGTATATTCATTATCTCAATTCCCAAATTACAAGTAATATCTATGTTGAAAACTAGGTGAAAAGAAGAGACATATTAGTTGAACATGCCCATGATGGGAAGGTCATTACTATGTTATAAGAACCAAGGAAGGTGCAACAAGAACATAGTAGGTACAAATTATTGGATGATTTGATTTTCTACAAGAACCACATATATATTATATCAACCTAGTATTAAATATAAGGAGGTCTTAGTGAAAAATAATTCCTTCCCCGTTATTGGTCACACTAGTCCTTTCAAGACATATTACACCTCAAAAAATAAATTCTTGCCTCCTCTAGATGATGCCCAAGTTATTTTAATTCTAGAGTACATTTGGAAACTCTAGAGAAAAATTTGAATACTAAGGTATTACCAGAATACCTCATTCAGTGGAATAATTCACCTTTGGGGGATGCTACATGGGCGGGCCCTAAAACACAACAACACCAAGCACTACTATTCTTATTGAGCTAGGAAGTTTGAGAAGGTGTAACTCTTGGGATTTCCAAATATAACCCACTTTAGTGTTCACTATTGGCATTTTGAAGTTTCTGTGGGTTATTAGAATTTTTAATAGTCATTTATAATTTCTATTAGTTACCAATTTTTTGCTAATATAAAGTTTATTACAGTTAATTATACATTTCTATTAGTTAAACAAATTTCTATGTCAAGTCTATCTATTCCATTGACAAAAGGCAGACAAACTAAGGTGGGAACATAAGCATACAAAAAGTTGTTACATCTCATAGTGGGGATCCTTCTTAAGGAATGTGTTATTGCAGATAGTATTTGAGAGATTATTCTTGACGAAGGGAAACATTAATAGAGAAATTGGATTTGAATTGATTAGGTGTCTGTACATCCTTAATAAAGTATTTGGTCATATGTGTCATTTTTTATTATTCAGGTATTGTTCTATTAATGCACATTGTCTTCTATTGGTACTCAATTTTCTATTAGATGTAATCGTGTACTATTAATTATTGGTAGAATTACTTGTGTTTTTACCGAGCTTATCACTGTTAGTGCTAGATTTACTGTTGTTGCAACTGAAATTTCCTCCTATTGACTATTTATATTTCCCTATTAGTTTCCCAAACAATTAGTTTCCAAGTTCCAGGTTTCTATTGAGAGTCTCAGGAAAGCTATTTTTTAAATATATAATGTATGAATTATCATATCAATAAGGGTTTTATTTGATGTTTTTCCATGAATTGTTCAGTGTTGTTCATTTTTGTTAAGATCAAAAAACATCGAGAAAGATGGCGGTGTATAAAGATATCGTTGTTGTGTTTCCAATAGCCACTAATACCATTTAACATGAGTTTGTTCAACCTTTAAATAGGCTACATATGGAGATGAATACCATGGTAAAAGCCACAGATGATCATAAATATGGAGCCAAAAAAGATGGGTAACTTGTTCGAGTCAAGTTTTCTAGATCCTCTCTAGCAATGCCCCCCGTGAAGCTTGACTCTAGGAACCTGATCCCATTCATCAACCATTTCATCCGAGTTTTCACATTCCCCCCTCAAGCTAGGATACCCATGCACCTACCACTTGGTACCTCTCTAAGTGGTTCATTCCATAGCTTGATGAATCCATGCACCACTTGCACTACATGTATGCCTAAGTAAGATCTTAAGGTCTTACAACTATGTGTGCACCCATGCAACATGACTACCAGGACATAGGTATTACAACTTCCTAGGGGAATACACCTATCTATAACAAGATTTCACATCTTCGAAAAAAACCCTTAAGGTGTTCACACTTCACACACTATCTCCTTCACTAAACATTAGCACCATTTAATTCATCTTCGTTCTTTACTCCATACAACTACTCTCTTGGATTTTTTATCTTGCTTGATCCATACCTTGACTTGAAATTTTCTTACTTCTCTGAAAATTGTTGGACACTTGTATCATTGCATTGCTACACTTCACAACCTTGAAATTCCCACACGAGGACTCAAAAAACCTTATAGGTTACTTCCATTTGCACAACACTCGTTTCTAACTAGTTATCGCTACATGGAAATCACATTTGTCTCTTCTCAACTTGAACTTCCATACACTCCACACAACCTCTGTTATGAAAATTATTACCATCCCTCAGCCCCACAATTATGTATGTTGTGCCTCCACATTGGGTAATAAATCCATTGTGTCTTTGTTTGCTTCCATGCCTCTTTTAGCCATTTTTTCGCTGGCATCTAAATCCACAAACACATCATCTCCTTAAACGATTAAATTTAAAAAAAGATATTCATCATGCATCATAGCATCATGAAATGAGGTCTATTTAGTTATGACCATGGTTAGCCAACGTAAGCATGGGAAATATATTCCAATGATCATTTTGTGTTTACATATTTTCCGTATGGCAAGCAGTCCAAACATTCACATACTTCATTTTAATAATCACCAAGAAATTCCATCATAGACTACCTGCTACAACCACATTTCTCTTTCTTATTTACCAACATTGTTTTTTGTAAGTGTAGAGAATTGTACCTTGAAATCCCAATAATAAGTTTTATTAGCTGAATCATCCAACATTCATCATGTAAGCATTATTCCTAACATCATCTACATCTTCAACCAACAGATCCTACATATGTACCATGCAGAAATAAAATTTGTAGCCATCACTACATGAAATTAACGAGCTTCACATCACATCAATATTTCACAACCAGATGTAAACCAAAATATATAGGCCTTCCAAATATCTATTTTGATTGAACCCACAGTGCCTATATCTATTCCAAACTATGCTTCCTTCAAACCCAAAATTAGTGATAAATCCCTTTTAAAAGATTGTATAAAATAGTGGAAGGATTTGTAAGGGGGATACCAAACCACTGGATTTAAGAATATTTTTTAAACGCAACCACTAGAGCTAATTTATTCATATATATGCATAGATTAACCCATAACAGAACCATTGTGTCTGAACCCATTCACAATAAGAATAACACCCAACATTTAACCTTCGGGTTGGCCGACCTAATACATAAGTCAAAGCCTGACCTTTTTGATGGTTGCTTGAAAATTTAATTAACACGCGACTAGAGTTATTTTGGGTTGGGCCACTTACTCCAAACACCTTTGATACTTATTGGCCTTGGCCTTGGCATTTCCATGTGAGCGTATTCGTTCTTTCCCGTTCCATTTTCCTTTTGGAATTTGATAAAATTTTTGGGCTTCAACCTTCCGTGTATGGCCCATTGTTCCATGTCTTCTACCGCACCACATATACCCCACCTTTCAACCCCACTTATGCCATGGTCCTAACTTATAAACAAATTCTAATATCAAAATTCATGGGCTATCTTTGTTTCAAGTAACATAAAAATTTCTTTTTGATTTTCATTTTTATCATGACACATTCCACCTAACTCTCGGCTCTTCTAAATGCCTGATCACAATTTAAATGATTCCAGGATTTAATGGATTTGGAAAAAAAAATTCCCATCCAATTTTTTCCAACTCTCTGCCAATTGTTGGATCCTAGATCCCCATGTCGCCTTTGTATATTCCCACTTGTAAATTAAAATTCCACCCGGGCTTTCAAGCTTCTTACCTGATTTTGTTAAATGACAGATCCTTCTAAATTTTTGTATCCTGGAGTTGTCAAGTGACATATTTATGTAGGGACTCTAAAAAAAACTAATTATTACATCACTCCTTTTTTCTCGACTCCTCCTATGGATTTTTTTTTGGCTTCTGGCTCCTCTTGTTAAAACTCAACGTGGTTTCACCCTTTATACTCTCTACTTGGCCTTCTTTTATGATCTCAATCCTTCGTCTTCAAGCTTCCCTTCTGCTTGTACTCAATGTTCAATACTCTAAAAAGACTCTTGTGTCCTTTGGTTAATGGGTCATTGATCCTTCATTGATCAACGAAATACACCTATCTCCCATGAACTTATTCTTCCAACCCACTCTCCATGCAACAAAAAATTTTCACTATTCCTCATGAGTGTTGAGTTCTTCCGCTTCTGATGTGACTCTGATACAAGGTTGATCTAGTCTTATTTGTCTCTCTTAAGGTTATTCTTCCACTGCACCAATCATTCATGAGTTTGACCAGGTTTGAAACACACTTGTATCACATTTAAATCAACATCATAAACAGGATTTAATAACACACATTACAAAATAATCAAAACCAATAACTTCCTCTATTAATTCATAAATAATTTACAAAGACCCTC
The DNA here is from genome assembly GCA_034641835.2 of Pinus albicaulis. Classification (NCBI taxonomy): domain Eukaryota; kingdom Viridiplantae; phylum Streptophyta; class Pinopsida; order Pinales; family Pinaceae; genus Pinus; species Pinus albicaulis. The sequence continues at coordinate 795,586,389 of CM076571.1, forward strand.
CGAGCCTGATTTATGATAAAATCCCTTCTTGGCCTCAAGGTCTTATTCGTCCCTCAAAATCCTCTTGAAGTTGTCCTCTTACCCTTGCTACACACCTATATTATTCATTATATAATTCAAATATGATTACATGTTTTTATACAAATAGGACTCTGAAACAGATTCAGGTTCAAATCCTCTAAATACTCAACAGTTCCTATCTAGATCCACTAATTACTCAACAATCCCATATTCTAGGATTTTCTAGATCCACAAATCTTTCTAGAAATCCAACTACCTACAATCTCTCCAAATCACTTCAAATATTCTCAATATCTCCCTTTTAAGATTAGTTCTGACTACAAAATTCACAAATTTTGTAATTTTCCTCACAAACATAGGAAAATAAAAATAATAAAATAATTACAATTAATTAGTAAACCAAATCCCTTGGTAATGAAAACCCCTAGGTCTAGTCAAAATACATTTTGAATCGGAAGTGGGATGCTATTGCATTAGACTCCCAAGGAAAAAAATAGCATGGTCTCTTGACAATGTATATGTTGATGAAGTCCTCCTGGATAAAAAACTTTAGTTTGTAATCGATCCTTTTCTTTGTCAGGTTGTTCTTGTATTATCGTCTTCAATTCTCTAGGTTTCCATGTTTTGTGTTGTTAGTTTCCACTTGATTTGCTATACACACTTCTTTATTCAACTGCAATTATTTGTTGGTTGTTTTCCTCCTCTATCTGTTATATCTCCTCCTGGATGTCCGTCTCATCAACATCCACATTTCTTCAATTATTTCATGAACCTCTATCCTTGATTGATCTTTGTTATTGTCTTTGTCCTCATCTTATAACATAATAATTATAAATCTCTTTCCAATCCACTAGTCACACTTTGTAGTTGTCTCCTCATTGTTTTTGAATGTCAATCCCTCCAGCTCTATCTTCACAAGCTGAATATATAGTATTTGGCTCTATACTCTCTCTTCCAAGATTTTTTATTCGTTATATAATTTAACAAAATATTCTTGAATTTTACCTATGTCCCCTATGCAAAATCCCTCACTTGGATTTTCTTTATTCCACTCCTCCAAAAACTCCATATCATTGTCTATGCTTTCTTTTTTTGGCATGAGATTTTCAATTAATATTGAAATATATTTGAGCATGTCTTCACTTAGTAATTCCTCATCTCCCATATTTACATAATATCCTTGAGATGGTTTTATTTCATTCTCCTTTATAACATAAATTTCCTTAATCATAACAGCTTCTTTGTCAAATTCACCATTTTCGTAGTGAACTAACACGCGCTCACAAAATTGCTCTATCTCAACCATCTCTTCTAAAAGTTGTATTTCTTCATCAACCTGCATAAACACATCAATTAAGTATTTGTCATCACTTACCAATCCTTCATATATATTTAAAATGTCATATTCAAATACATAAGGAATTTCTTCCAATTCCTTAGTTACTTCATGTGCATGCTAATCTGAACTAATTTCATAGTCCATCAGATTGTCTATGAATTCCTCCTCAACATTCCTTGCTCCTTTCTCATTAAGGAATAAACTTTGTTAAAAAATAATCAGCTCATACTTAGCTACTCTGATTTCTTCCTTCAATATGTCATACATCTTCTATCTCTTCTTCCTCTGTAATGGATGCCATTTCACTTTCCTTTTCATTATCCAACCATACCGCCGTTCCTCTTCAATTTCCTGTAGCAACTTCTTCAAATTATTGAATCCATTTTTCAACTCAAACAAAGCTCCCTCAAATTCCTCTTCACTCATTCGCCTTATGGAAGTTATTTTGGCATTTTTCTTTATTTGATTGTGACTTCCCCTCTCAAAATCATTCAAATGACCATCAATAGTCATTCCTTATTTATTTAGTGAACACTCCTTGTCCACTCGTGAGATGAAACATACCTTCACAAATTGTAACAAATTTTCCATTTGTCACAATACCAAGTTCTCCACTTGGTGTCCTCTTCTAATCTTTCTATATTTTTCTGGAAATTCTACCCATAATCACTATGGAACTACCTCTGTCAAATTCTACCCAATTTTTGTTTGTTAGAAGTTGTCTTCTTTTGGTCCTCTACAATATAACCTCTTCTGCTTCTTTCCTTGAGCACTTCTTCTCCTCGGTTTTCAAAGATGTTAGGTTGTTGCATATTCATTTGCTCACTTCTCCACTCTCCTTTATTGTCCTCACTTGAACAATTTCATTTTGTTGTTGGGTCTTTTCACAATCTATTCTAAGAGCTTTGCATGCTTTACTTCCTCTGTCACAGTTTCAATTATCATAGTTTCTACCACTCTTCTTCTATTCATTATCTGCACATATAATTCTTCATAACTAAATTTAATTATAAAAAAATTGTCTAAGTTTTAATAATCATTCCTTTGGCTCAAAAGCATCTTCTACTTTATTTTCTTCAAAAAAATCATCCTAAAGAGTGCGTCGCCTCTTTTAAAAAAAATCCTTTGTTTCTATAATATTCTCTAGTCCTCTTCTTAGTATTTATTATTGTTCAATGTTCTCTTTCCTTGGAACATTATGCTCACTATCCTTCCAAAATATTCAATGCTTTTCCTATGGGTATCAATCTTCAAATGAAAAATAAAGTGCAAAATAGAAACAAATTTTACATCCTTCAACTCCTTTAATTGATTATGCTATCATATCTCATTCCATTGTCTAAATAGTATTTTTGTTGCTATCTCCCTTGCTTTCTCCTTTCAAACTCTCTATTCTAAGATTTTCATAGCACTCCTTCTCTGATGCCAAATGATGCAAGCCCAAATTATAGGCTTGCTAGATATATGTCTCGACTGAACCCATAGTGCCTAGATCTATTCCAAACCACTCTTCCTTGAACCCCAAATTTAGGGAAATAAAACCCTTTTAAAATTTTGTATAACTTACTAGAAGGATATGCAAGGGGGGTACTAAACCACCAGATTTAAGTAGCATTTTTAAACTTAGCCACTGAATCCAAGATATGGATATAAATGCATATCCCAACCCATAACAGAACCACCATGGCTAAACTCATTCACAATAAGAACTACACCCAACTTTTAACCTCTAGGCTGGCCCACCTAACACATAAGTCGAAGCTTGACCTTCTCGATACCCGCTTGCAAATTTAATTAACACCCAATCTAAGCCACTTGCTCCACATGCCTTTGATAGTTATTTGCCTTCGCCTTGGCTTTACCATGCAATCTCGTTTGTTCTTTCTTGTTACATTTTTCCTTTTCAAAATTAATAAAAATTTTGGCCTTCAACCTTCCAAGTATGGCCCATTGTTCCATGTCTTAAACTGGGCCACTTATACTTCACCTATTGTCCCCACTTATGCCCTGGTCCCATATTATAAATAAACTATAGTAGAAAAATTCCTAGGCTATCTTTGTTTCGAGGAACAAAAATAATTGTTGTTAACTATCTTTTGTCTCATTACAGAGTCCACCTAGCTCTCACCTCTTCTAAATTCCTGCTTGCAATTCAAATGGCTCTCGACTTTAATGGACCTGGGAAACAAACAATATCTTATCCACTATTGTCGAACTCTTTACCAACTATTATATCCCAGAGCTCGATGCCCACCTTTGTGTATGCCCACTCGTAAATTAAAAATTATGCCTAGGCTTCCAGACTTTCGACTCGGTGCTATTAAATGATGACTCCTTATTAGTTTTTGTCTCCTATATTTTTCAAGTGAGGGAATTATGTCGAGAATCTAAAATAAGCTAAGTATTACACCACTCCTCTATGCTCAACTCCTCCTATGGCTTTGTTTCGTGGCTTCCAGCTCCTCTAGTTCAAACTTGGCTTTGTTTCACCCTTTATACTCTCTACTCACCCTTCTGTTCTAATCTCAATCCTTTGTATTCAAGCTTCCCTTCTACTTATACTCAATGTTCGATACTCTAAAAATAATCCTCTGTCCTCTGGTTAATGGATCGTTGATCCTTTATTGATAAACAATAAACACCTATCTATCTTGAGCTTATTCTTCCAACTCACTTTGTTATAGCTACAATGTAACAATCATTTCTTGCTATTCCTCACAACTGTTGAGTCCTCCAGCTTCTATTGCGACTCTGGTACAAGACTAATCCAATCTTCTTTGTGCCCCTTAAGGTTATTCTTCCACTACACTAATCACTCATGAGTTTGACCTAGGCATGAAACACACCCATATCACATTCAACTCAGCATAATAAACATGGTTTAATATCACACATTACAAAATACTTGAAACCAATAACTTCCTATATTAATGCATAAATAAGTTATAAAGATACTCTTAGCCTGATTTATAATAAATACCCTTCTCGGCCTTAAGGTCTTATTCAACACTTAAATATTCTCGAAACTCTCCTCTTACCCGCACTACAAACCTTTGTTCTTCATCATATCATTCTAATTTGATTACATGTTGTTATACAAATAGGACTTTGAAATGGATTCAGGTTTAAATCTCTTATTTACTTAACCGTTCCTATCTAGATCCATTAATTACTCAACAATCCACTATTCTAGGATTCTCTAGATCCACGAATATTTCTAGAAATACAACTACCTACAATCTCTCTAAATCACTTCAAATATTCTCAATGTCTCTCTTTTAAGAGTGGATCTAACTAAAATATTCACAATTTCTCTAATTTTCCGTACAAACATAGGAAACTAAAAATAATAAAATAATTACAATCAATTAGGGAACCAAATCCCTTAATAATTGAAAACCCCTAGCTCGAGTCAAAATACATTTTGACTTAGAAGTGTGATGCTCCTATATCACAACCAAAAAAAAAAAGTCCTCATCACACAATCATTAAACTTAGTGTTAGTATGAATCTTAATTCTGAGCATACGAAAAAAGACCACTTTAGCTGTGCATAACGAACAACCCTAACAACAAATATGGCTGCCAATATCCTCAGATCTGCAGTTAGGTGATCAAGATAAATGCTGCAAAAATCTAGATCTATGCATCAAAAGACATTAAGCAGTGATACAAACAATATTTACTCCATGCATCCAATAGACAAGACAAGAATATGTTGAATGAATTTTGTATTAATGGCACCTGGGAGGAAAACACAGAAGGGTGTTACCAGTTCTCCTCAATGGGATGGGTTCTTGTAAGTCCTTAGCACTTCAGATCTAAAATTCCTCTCTCTTGATGGTGTAGAAAACCCAGACAAAAATGGTAGCAAAATATGACTATGATGGTGGATCAAAGTCAGACCAAAAGTATAGATCCAGAGTGATCTTTAGGCAACAAAAGGTGGTAAATGAATGGGAAAACCCTTCTATTTATAACAAAATATTGAGTTAGTATAGATATTGGTGCATAATTAAAATATTATTAACCAAATCAAGATCCAACTTTTATGGAATATTTTATTATATTTGTTGGAGGGAAAAGGAATTTGACTTGGGTCAAATCCCTTTATTTATAAATAATAAAAAAATAAATGGTTTATTTGTCATTTTAAGGATTTGGTTGAGTAATAATCAATAAATAATGATTTATTTAATTATTTAAGGGTGATTTAGTCATATTTAACAAATAATATTATTTAAATAAGGTTTAAATAATTATTCTTAAAAAATAATAAGATAAATAATGATTTATCTAATTAATTTCCTTGTTTTGAGTTAAATATAACCAGGAATATTAATTAAACCATTGTTTAACTAATTATTCCTTTAAGAAAATCAAACAAATGTAGATTTATTTAATATTTTCTCGTGGGGTTTCCTATTTAGACCATAAACAACTTAATAAAGGTGGTTTACTAAGTTATTTTCATAGTGAAAGCAATTTTACTTAGGGTAAAATTGGTCTTAAATGGTGTACTTGGGTCCATCTAATAATAATAGGTTGGATGACCAAAAAATGGTGTAACAGATTGCCCCCTAGTGTGTAAGCATTAGGAGCTAATCGTATGATCGAAGTACGTTGTAAGAACTGAATCACTAGACACCGAAGGGGAAGTCAGAGAGAGAAATATGAGGTAGACTAAAGTGCTGAGAGGACTAGACCCTGAGGAGGCGAGACTTATAGGTGCGACAAGTCTCTTTTATGAGTGAGTACCTATGCTATAGGTAGCAGGGGAAGCATACCTATGCCTGCCGAGACAAAGTACAAAGAATAATGCGTCCAGTAAACAAGGGACTGAACAAAATAGTACATGTTGGCATAAACATGAGCTAGATAAACAACAAGATAATGAATCCCACATACATACTGTGCCTGGGATAACAACCAGGACTTATACAATAATATCTGAGTACATGAGATACAAATACAACCAAGATGCCCCTATAAATAGGAAAGCGCCTTGAAAATCTAATCGATACATGCAATTAAAAAGGCGTAGCAAATAGTTGAGGCTGACATCATCAAATCTATGTAGCTACATCAAAGGCTGAAATGAAGAGGTCATCCGGGCATGTGGGGGGCTACATGTAGGGCCACCCCCTCATGAGGGCTGGGACATCTCACACACACCCGGGAATCACCGGTCCAATCTGCTGCATCACTGAACCATTGAGTATATGGATCTCGATCATGCTGAAAGGAGCTAGAGCTGAGAAAAAATCAAGTCAAAGGGCTGTAAGGAGTCCCTTTTCCTGATCTGAGGCACTGAACACGAGTGGAAGCTAGAACCACGGTACACCACCATCTATACCTGTCTTCTGGAATAAATGATCTGATGTCGACAGAAGGAGGTCCACCATAGGTGAGGCAATAAGGGGTCCTCAAATATGGAACAAGAGAAAATAGTAGAGCGACTTAGAGATGGACACCAGGGGTGATGATGAAATGGGAGGGGGACTGAGTGGTGGATGAACGACTTCCCTTATTAGAGCATAAAGGTCATGGATGACCTGGCAGCAACTGACATGATATCATGAAGGATAGGGGATAGTGGGACTAGAGGTCATAATATGCAACGTGAGAGAGGGACCAAGCAATGAAGGATGGAGGTCTATAGCGGGATACAAAGGGACTCGGGATAGACTCCATGAATGCGATGATGACTCAAATCGGATGCTCTAAACAAGGGCAACTCAATGGTGTTGCCACTCAATAAAGGTCCAATGGGGAACCATAAAAACATGAGTACAAGATGGTAACTCATGTTAAACACCATGTTGAAGCACACACATGGTGTATGAGAAGAAGAATGCACACACACACAAGAGACAACACACAATGAAAGATAAGCGTGAGGCTTTCTTATTTTCCATTATACAAAGATGTACATTTATAGTACAATGGTGTGACTCTTGGTTTCATATTCCAAGGTCACTTGGACTCCATTGTGACTTTTCGCATTCCACACCTACCCATGTAGGATTAGGTGTTCCAACATCCCCCTTAATCCGAAGGGGTATGTGTGAGTCCAAGAAAAGAGTTGTAATACAAATCTGCAAAGTATACATGACAGCACTTGGGCTGAATCAACTCTCTGAAATGTTGGAAAAAAGAGGTGGTTTTAGGATGACCACAAACACTGGAACGCAAAACTTGTTGCAGTTTCCGGAACTCTTCCAAAACTGGCAAGAAGCTGAAGGCTTCTGCTAGAGGAATTGTCCCTCATAAAAAAGGGAGACCTTCGACCTAAAAGAAGGGAGGTCTACTACCTGTGGTGGTTTTAGGTTGTCCACCAACCAAAGATGATGGTTTTAGGTTATCCACCAACCGAAAATGATGGTTTAGGTTATCCACCAACCAAAGATGATGGTTTTAGAAGGTCTGTAGAAGGTATGTCATGAGGTAAGTGTCTCTGGCTACATCTCTAAATCCGGAATGACGAATTGTGGCTCAGGCTCGCTTGAACTGCTGGCTACAACTCTGAACATGGAATGAGAGATTGTGGCTTAGGCTCGCTTGATCTGACGTCGAAGCTTGCACATGACCACCATTTTCCCCCCTGTCAGGGACAAGGTGAGATGATGGCGAAAACTCAACTGCAAGTTTGTTCAATATCTGTGAATAAGTTCTGACATGTGTCGTAAACATCTTCTTGGCTGCTGATGCCCATTGCCAAGAAGCGATCCATCCAAGATGAATCTTGGTTCTTGCAGGAGGCTTGTGTCTGAAGAATTTGTCTGAAGAATGAGTGTGTCGACCACAGTGCTTGCATGGATGAAGATCAAAACAGTGATCTTTCATATGGCCAACTTGATCACAGTGTTGGCATTTCACGATCTGTTGTTGTGGAAGTGGAACAGGATCTGGAACAGCTGCAGGTGAACTGTCATATAGGAATCCTGCACTCTGAAATATGATGGGCTTTGTGTAGTCTGGAATATGAAAGGAGACATCCTTGTCATATCCAAGACCAGTTCTGTGCTTGTTGTGGACAAGCTCTTCCCAAGGTCTGATGATGGGCTTGAGAAGTGCAGGCTGAGCTGCTGCATCTGCATGTACATCTGCTCTAGTGCAAGGAACTGAATGTGAATCAACTTCAACTTTGTTGACTTGCTGCTGATGGGAGTCTTTCTCAATCTTCTGAACAGAAACAGGTTCAGAATGGTGACTCTTTTGGTGAAGTTCATCTTGTTGGAGCTGAGATTCCAACTGCAAAAACTCAATCTTTTCATGTGCATCTTGCAAACAATTGTGAATTTTACAAAGAGCATCCTTGCTCATTTTTATCATGTCATCAACATTTGAATGAATGAGGTCATTCAACAACATTAATGCCTCATTGATTTTGGCCATTTTCAACAACTTAGGCTCAAAAAATGAAAGGGTGTCGGCTTCAACCGAAAATGCACCCATTTACAATGTGATTCAACAACAAATACAAATGCCTCAAAGTACAAAATGTGCTCCTCAAATGATGGAGGGCAATCAACAATTTTTCAACAACTCAAGTACTGATTGCAACTATAAAGAAGCAATGTCTACTCACAATACAATGTTTCTGCAAAATATGTGCAGCTGAAAATACTATGCAAGAGGCCTTTAAGGCAGTTGAATTTTCTTCAAATAACTGTTTTCAATGATGGCAAACTTGTCTTCAAGTGTAAATTTCTTCAAAAAATCACTCTCATGTCAAAAATCACACAATGTCAAATTTCACTTTCTTCTTCTATATTTATTTCTTCAATTCTGCTCACATGTCATTCCTCTTTTTCTGCTGTTCAAATCTTCTCTTCTCTCTCTTTCTGCTCTTTCTCTCTTTCCTCTCTCTCTGCTATTTTTTTTTTTTTTTTTAATTAATTAAAAATAAATTAATGGGAATGAAAAGTTAATTTAAAAGGAGGGGAGAGAAGGGAATTATATTAAATAAATTTAAAAAGGAGGGAAGGGAATTGTAATGAAATGGGAGGGGAGGTATTATATTAGGGAAGGGAAATTTATTGAAATGGGAAAACCGGTTTTGAAAAAAGAGGGGAAATATTTTATGGAGGAGTTTATAGGAATGGGAGGGGAGGGAATATCATATGGAGGAGTTTATTGAAAATATTTTAAAAATTTTAAAACGGTGAGAAGACCGAGCTGGAACCATGAGAAATTTAAAAAATGTAGGGAGAATTAAAAGAGAATGGGGTTTAATAAATTAAAAAAACGATTTTGAAAGTTAAGAAAGGGGAGCGTTAAAAGAGTTTGAGGGCGGGTAGAACTGTGAGGGCCGTGGGTCGATGAGAGATTGCTGTGCGCAGAGTGTTGGGCGTAGATGAGTGCAGGGACAGGGCGGGAGGAAGGGCGTAGAGTAGGCAGACGGGAGCATGGTGAGTGCAGATTGCAGAGGGCGCGTGAGGAGGTCTGCGCAGGAATAGTGGAGGCCGAGTGCGAGGGGTCCACGTATGGAGTGGGAGAGATAAGGGGAAGGCCAAAAGGCCAAGTCAAATGGGAAAGGGCGGCTGTATGGAACGGGACGGAGTGTGAAGAGGGCGTAAGGGTATGGTGAAGTGTTAATTGGAGCGAATAGGAATGGAGTTGTGTATGCAGATGGCAGAGATTTTTATTTTTATTTTATTTTAATTTTTTTTTTAATGTTAAACAGCAGAGAGCAGTAAAACCCAGAATTTTTTTTTTTTTCAATAGCCCAGCAACAGGAAAATGTAGAATTGCAGAAACTCAGAAATCTTCCAGTGAAAACTCAGAAATATTTCCAGTGAAAACTCAGAAACTTGTTCAGAAACCCAATTTAAAACACTATTCCAGCAGCTCTTCAAAATGCAGATTTTAATAAGCAGAAATTGCAGGAAAAATGAGAATGAAAACCTTCAGATGGGCAGTGCTGCCTTTTCTCCAAAATGAAATTTCTGAATGCTGCTCCTTCTCCAAAACCACTTCTGAATGGCGGCAAAAACACTGCTGCAGAAATCTCTGAGTGCTTCAGATGTGCAGTGCTGCTCCCAATTTCGGAGTGCTGCGAAAATGCCAAGGATTTTTGCAGATATGCAGGCCATAAACACAAATGGCTCACTCAAATTGAAGCAGGGCCAGAAATCGCCCGCTCCGATACCATGTTAAACACCATGTTGAAGCACACACATGGTGTATGAGAAGAAGAATGCACACACACACAAGAGACAACACACAATGAAAGATAAGCATGAGGCTTTCTTATTTTCCATTAAACAAAGATGTACATTTATAGTACAATGGTGTGACTCTTGGTTTCATATTCCAAGGTCACTTGGACTCCATTGTGACTTTTCGTATTCCACACCTACCCATGTAAGATTAGGTGTTCCAACAACTCACGACAAAAATCAATACGAGCGTGGACAAGTATGTAGGTAAAGTGGTGCCCCCAGTATGAGTGTTGCAAGTGAAGAAATTTGATTTTGAGGAGGGATGAAGTGATGCCTCTTGGATAAGATGTGTCCCGGTGAAGTATCAAATCACTAAAAACTAACATATACCCATTTGAGGGCTCGGTGAGAGCTTTCCAATGGTATAGATGGTTCATCAAACTGAGCTACAGTTTGGCCACGAAAGGAGAAAGAAAAATCGGGGGTTTTTCTTTTAATAAGGCATTTTCCCTCCAAATTCACTCATTTGCATGTGAAGTTGTGGTGAATGTAGAGAGGAGAGAAGGCCCCAAATCTTGCAGCAATCGTAGCGGACAAACCGACTATTAGAATTGAGATCCATCAGTTGTAGGTAAGAGGCCTAACCCTACTCTTTCATTTCAATGGATTGAAAGTTCATTTTAGGTCTCCAGCGCTTAGGAACAGACCCCTGCTCCTCTTCACGGTCAGGTTGCACTTTTTGGGGCAAAAAGTGTAATATTCCTAAATTAGCTTCAGCTAATGGGAATATTAATTTTTCTCTTGAAACTTAGATTGGTGAATAAATGGGCAAGGAGGCTCATAATTTGCTCAAATATGAATAAAAATCCCTCCTAGTGTTAAAGGGGATCATGTAATAACCAGTTCAAGCATCCACATGTGTGAAAAAGGTCTAAACTATGTGGGCAAGGTCAAGTTTGACCAAGTCAACGTGATTTATTCTCAAAGAAGTGGATCCTACATAAAGCCAACTCAATGAGAATAGAGATCAATCCAGCTAGATGAAATGAAGGCACCTTGAGTGTGAAAAAGGGACAAGGCATGAAGAATCATTCAAGGTTGACCAAGTCAACAAAGCTGTCTAGATACATTTCACCATATTTTTGGACAACGTAGTTTTTGTGGAGGAGCCTTTGCATGGAAGCAACCTCATAGTGGGTGGGACCATTGGTGAGGAAGCTCATAAGTTATATAATGAAGGAGATGGAAATCATATGGACATATTGGAGATTATATTTTCATGAGTTCTACTTAGATTTCCTGCATACTTAACTGTTTAGCTAAGTTGTTGTACTGCTTAGTGCAAGGGTTTGCCCGGGTGGGGATTCCCTACTCTTTCTTGGAGATCTTGCTTGAGAAATCTAAGAGGAGGTTTTTGATCTGAATTTTCCACTACCTAGTTTTGGGCCAAGCATCTACCTTTAGAAAAAATGTAGTCCCTTCATAAAACTGCGTTATTTCTTAAGGTGTGCAGTGGAAGGGGTTAAAACCCCAATTTGAGGAGCTAGTTTCCCAAGAGAAGGATCGACCTTTCTTTGGGAAAGCTAGAGGAAGAATCTATAGCCATTTCTTTGAATTTTCAGCCATATTTTTTAGAGCTTCAGCCATATAGCATTATTCAGCCATATATTTTGTAGCAGCTTCTCTTGTATATCTTTTCTGTCAAGAAATCCTTGCCGGGTCTTCTTGGATTTGTGTAAAAGAGATTAGATCTCTGATTTTGTACATAATTGAGTATTATAATAAAATTATCAGTCATATTTCTCTATTTTCTAAGTTAACCTCTCTTTAGACTACGCAGTCACTTGTGCAGCTGCTCCAACATTTTGGCAGTCTTGGGGTTTTGGCAATTTTAAGTTGTTTTGAGCATGGGAGGCCTGTTTAACTAAGCTAAAGGAATTTTCTTCTGAAAATATTTTTCATGCATGCCCTATATTGTCCATTCTAAGGAACACAACTGTTATTTTCCACTGTTTTAACTCAATATTTAGAAAATAGCGTTTTTGAGGCAAAAATAGCTTTTTTTCCCCACTTGGTGAACTGTATAAATGCATAGTTTGTTACTGTGATTGCTTTTATGATGGATATGTGTTCAAAAACATTACATGATTTGATTAATTGCTGTTCTCCAACTTTGGAATACCTTAAGGTATTCTTATTGTCGTAGAAAATTCCAGTTTTGGGATATTACAGTGGTATCCGAGCAACAATCTTGGCTCAGCCTGTGAGCCCAAGAATTATGGAGTATTCTCATGGGGAGGAGGAGATTTTCAGAAGAAATCAGAGAAAACCCATGTTGTCTAGAGAAAGGAGGTTCTCAAAACTTTTTTTTCCAAATCTGCAAGGTGGAAGCAAGGGCATCAAAGAAATGAGGAGGGAGAAATCTAAAAATCCCTCAGCAAGATCTATAAAGGAGGAAGATTCTAAATCCTCATATTTTGTATATGAGCACTTAGAAATATCATCAGATCTACCACGTTCTATCAGAAATTTATTCATGAAGAGGAAGAAAGGAGATGTGCCAAAGAAAGATACTCTTGGTGATTATTTCAGGAATATGAAGATCAATCTGAGGAGTTCAAAGATCACTTGAAATTCCAAGGGTTTTGCCAAATGAAGGAGGAAAAGAGCACAAGGAGCAAGAAGCAGGGTGAGGGTGGATTCTTTCTATCCACTTTTGATGGATCACTTCTATGTCCAGCTAGGGCTTGGGTGAAGGAGTTAGACACCCTTGTGCAACAACATCAAGTTTCAGAATTTGAAGCCATCAAAGTAGCAGAGCTGCATTTTGAGGGTAAGGCCTATGCTTGGTGGTTGTTTGAATCATTTTTCTTAAAAAATGCAAATACATTTACTTATGCAAGGTTCATTGAAAGATTAGAAGAGAGGTTTTATGATACTTCATGTGAAACATCTTCTATTGCAACTATCAAACCACATCAAACAAAACTTTTCCATGAGTTGGGAGGGTCTATCTATCAAAATTCATTTATGAAAACCAATGAAGAGGAGGTGATCTTGCTTAATGATTTTCCAAGGGAAATATCTCATTTGGATGAAGGGATTTCTTCTCAAAGGAAAGACATGAAGATTCCTTCTTCAAAAGAAGACCAAGATTTGAGGTCTCTTGTTGAAGATAAGGCAACTTCAACTATTGAAGAGGAGAAAGGGAAGGCAGGGGAGAATAACACAGTCATGACAAGGGCCCCTCAAGCAACTCATGGAAAAGAGAATGGAGCACTTGCTCCAAATAAAGAAATCCTTGCACTCTTGCAAGGATTTCCAAAAGGTCTCACACATAGAGCTCTTGGCATAACACATAAACAACATGCACTTTCATTTCCAAGTGATGGGATCTTGAAGAATGGAGAAGGAAAGGAGGAGGAATGGCATCATAAGATGAAGAGCATGAACCCTTCTCTATTTCAGAGTTTTAAAGAAAAAAGAAGGCAAGAGGACCCATGCAACAAAGGTAGGGGCAAATCTGTCCACCGACATTCACATCCTACTCTATACCTTGATGCCTCTTTGCAAGTAGGCATTTCAGTAGGAAGACCTCTTGATTGGAGGGAAACCAAAGTGTTCTCTCAACTATATGCAGCAGAAACATATTTGTATAAAGAGGGAACCTTGGAAGGATCCATTACAGCGCTGAAAACCATTGATGGAAGGCTAGGCAAATTTTTGAAGTTGACCTTGTTTTCTTCCATTCATCTATTTGCGTTGGAGGGGATAGATTCAGAAATTTGTGCTGATATGAGCATAGTATCAAGAGGCTATTCCATAGCTTTGGGGCAGCAAAGGATACTCCAATATATGATGAAGATTTCTGAACATAACAAAAAAATAATTTCATTTTTGCATGCAGGAGCAAAGAGGTGGAAGTTTTTGAGAAAGAGAACCCTTCAAGGGAAGGGTAACTTTCCTAAACTCCAATCTTGTCTTGAGCAAGATCAGCTGCAAGAGGGGTAGCAAAGGAAGGTTGGGAATACTCCAACATGTGACTTTGACATCAAGCATGTCAAGGTGGAGAACCATCATATGACAAATGCATCATTTCATATTTCTACAGTGTTGTCAATGTTGGGAAGCCTAGACCCTTATTGGGAGTCCCAACTCTTGATGGAATATTCTAAGGACCTATTCACATGTGAGGTTCTTGATGGGAAAGCAATGGCTGGAAAGTATAAAGTAGTTAATGGAATCATTCATGTTCATGATCAGATCTACTTAACTAAAGATTCCAAGCTCAAGAAAAAACTACTTAACACAATTGATGAGGTCTTGCTTTCAAATCCCACTAGTTTCATTGAAACATGTCATACTATATTAGATGGATTCATGTGGGAAAATTTCATAGAGGAGATGAACTCTCATATGAGTAAGTGCATGGATCATTTTCTGGTTGAGGAGGAGCATAGCTCTTGGGAAGAGTTATCATTATCATTTCCTTATTTATTGAGTGTGAGAGGGAGCTCATCCATGAGCTACCCTGCTGATTTTAAACAAGTGTAAGATGAGCATTGTATTACTGAATCTCATGATGTATTTATTATATACTTTCATTTTCTTAACACTCATGTGCAGGTATTGGCTCCATGAGGGGGCACTTTTTCTGATGAGCTTCATGAGCCACTTTGGGCCATGAACAATGGTGATGTTGGCCACTCTTTGGGAGATCTTCGAGAGATGATGTACTCCTCATGGTGTGATTCATCAACACCAACTATCATACACCTTCTCCAAGCATGTAAGAAGGATGGGGCAGTAAACAAGTGTTGGGGAGAACGCATGTCATATCACATTCTATGGTAGTTAGGAGGAAAACTGTGCTGGTTGCACATGAGGGACCATTGTCCTTCTCCTTTATTGTATATGGCAGCTAGCATGGTCTTACTAATGATCCCACATGCTGAATATGCTCTTCATTTTGTTGGGAACATGGTTGGAGGAGAGACACATTTGTGGGGTGTGTCTTTGGGGGAAGAGAGTCCCTACTTTTTCTGCACTACATGTTCCAAGGGGAGCATGGGAAATTATATGGCCACCATTACCTACCACTTGTTTCTTTATGATGTGGACCATATTTTTGGTTGGAACACTTGGGGCATGCCTCTCATGACCAATTGGGAGGACTTTTTCTATGAATTACCAAGCTAGAGGGTGATTCATTTTATTTGGATGATAGCTTGGAGGAGGGAGACCTCTACTGATGATGAAGTTCCCCATGATTGTCATCACTTCTTTCTTGAGAAGGCCATGGATTAGCAAGAAGGTTTCCATAAAAACTGTCCATTCTTTCATGAGAGACATTGGGTTTATTCACGAAAGGCCAAATTGTACACTTGGGAGGATCCACTAGGAGGTGGAATTTTTGCAAAAATTCTAAAGCAATGGAGGAGACTATCGGATGGAAGGGCCACAAGAGGAAGAGTGGAGATTTTGTAGCACCCTTGCAGTTGCTTGAGGACGAGCAACATTTGGGAGGGAGAAATTGTAATATTCCTAAATTAGCTTCAGCTAATGGGAATATTAATTTTTCTCTTGAAACTTATATTGGTGAATAAATGGGCAAGGAGGCTCATAATTTTCTCAAATATGAATAAAAATCCCTCCTAGTGTGAAAGGGGATCATGTAATAACTAGTTCAAGCATCCACATGTGTGAACAAGGTCTAAAATATGTGGGAAAAGTCAAATTTGACCAAGTCAACATGATTTATTCTCAAAGAAGTGGATCCTACATAAAGCTAGCTCAATGAGAATAGAGATCAATCCAACTAGATAAAATGAAGGAACCTTGAGTGTGAAAAAGGGACAAGGCATGAAGAATAATTCAAGGTTGACCAAGTCAACAAAGTTGTCTAGATACATTGCACCATCTTGTTGGACAGTGTAGTTTTTTTGGAGGAGCCTTTGCATTGAAGCAACCTCATAGTGGGTGGGACCCTTGGTGAGGAAGCTCATAAATTATATAATGAAGGATATGGAAAGCATATGGACATATTGGAGATTATGTTTTCATGAGGTCTACTTAGACTTCCTACATACTTAGCTATTTAGCTAAGTTGCTGCACTGCTTAGTAAAAGGGTTTTCCCGGGTGGGGATTCCCTACTCTTTCTTGGAGATATTGCTTGAGAAATCTAAGAGGAGGTTTATGATCTGAATTTTCCACTACTTGGTTTTGGGCCAAGCATCTACCTTCAGCAAAAATGCAGTCCCTTTAGAAAACTACGTTATTTCTTAAGGTGTGCAGTGGAAGGGGTTAAAACCCCAATTTGAGGAGCTAATTTCCCAAGAGAAGGATCAACCTTTCTTTGGGAAAGCTAGAGGAAGAATATACAGCCATTTATTTGCATGCTCAGCCATATTTTTCAGAGCTTCAGCCATAAAACATTATTCAGCCACAGATTTTGTAGCAGCTTCTCTTGTATATCTTTTCTGTCAAGAAATCCTTGCCGGGTCTTCTTGGATTTGTGTAAAAGAGATTATATCTATGATTTTGTACATAATTGAGTATTATAATAACATTATCAGTAATATTTATGTATTTTATGAGTTAACCTCTCTTTAGACTATGCAGTCACTTGTGCAGCTGCTCCGACATTTTGGCAGTCTTTGGGTTTTGGCAATTTTACGTTGTTTTGAGCATGGGAGGCCTGTTTAACTAAGCTAAAGGAATTTGTTTCTGAAAATATTTTTCATGCATGCCCTATATTGTCCATTATAAGGGACACAACCTTTATTTTCCACTGTATTCGCTCAATATTCAGAAAATAGCGTTTTTGAGGCAAAAATAGCTGCTTTTCCCCACTTGATGAACTGTATAAATGCATAGTTTGTTACTGTGATTGTTTTTATGATGGCTATGTGTTCAAACACATGACATGAGTTGATTACTTTCTGTTCTCCAACATTGGAATACCTTAAGGTATTCTTATTTTTGTAGAGAATTCCAGTTTTGGGATATTACAAAAAGTGTGATTTGGGTAGCAGGTTTTGGGCAGAAAACTATGAGCTGTCCCAGGTTTGGGCCTAAAAAGTGTGACCTATCAGGGAGGGGGTTTTATGTGCTATTTTTTTGGCTGAGCATTGGGTTTTTATGTTGAGATATAGTATTTCATATCTGTACACTAACAAATACGATGGTTTTGTGAAGATATGGCAGAATTACAGATCAACTAGAGAGAGAGACCTGGGCACATTACGGTCGGAGATCCAGGAGGATCAGGGTGTCCACAGTGCATTGGCCATGTTTGAGGTTTTGATGTTTGTGGAGAACCCTCTGATGACAACTGGAGAGCCCTTATTGGCCCAGATTGTCAGCTACTAGGATCCGAACCATGAGGCATTTATAGTGCAGGAGCACTGGATCAAGTTGACGGTCTAGGATATATATTTCTTGACTGGTCTCCCACCACTTGGGATGGTCGGGAATACTCAACCAGTGTTACTGTGGGGGCAGAAAATCATGGAGTTTGTAGAGTGCCATTGTCGACCAGCTCTCCAAGTCAAGGGGATTCAGATACCCATCGGGGATCTAGAGAGGTTAGAGACCCGTGTTGTTGCCACAGCGATGCTGCAGATCCTGGGAAACCAGGCACTCCACCACATCATCAGAGGGTAGATGATGCTTGTGGAGAGTGTGTTGAGTGGAACCTGCTATGGGTGGGCCCAGATGATTCTGTCATCATTGAAATGACAGTTGTCGATATGCAAGTAGCAAGTGAACCATGACTATGCATATGGTATAGTTTTGTGCTTGCTCTTCTTTGAGGAGATCTTGACACTTTGACCTCGCATACAACTCCAAGATGGGGGCTCGAGAGAGCCCAAGATGCGCCGATGGGGGTGACTACTATGCAAAGGAGGAGGTGGGGCGGTCAGATGGGTGTTCTGACCCAAGTTCTTTGCTCATTGGGATCAGATGCTAATATTTTATGTGCATGTAAAGTTCTAGAATATTGTATGTGGTACTGATTCTTTCACTTTTGGTATGCAGATATAGCACTGGTAAAATCGGTCGGGTATATGGGACGACCTATAGTATCAGGGACCACAAGACTTAGTGGATCGAGAGTGCCACAAGATGAGGATGTAGTAACCCTCCTGGAGGACATCCATCGTAGGTGTGAGAGGCTTTTGATCAGTGTTTCAGAGCGTGACTGGCAAGAATTGGATGAACAGTACATAGAGGCATGTATTGGTCTACCGTCAGAGTGCCGAGGGGTCATGCAGCGCATGGCGATGGCCGGACAGGTTATGCATGATCCATTAGCTCGAGATCCTCCAGATAGTGATTAGGTTTAGTGGTAGGTGGTGCCCCCCATTTTTTGTAACATGCTATGGGCATGTCATATTTATCAGAGTTGATGGACTCTAAAACATATTATGCGACACATATTATGGATATGAATCGTTTTGATGGTTTATGTTATGTTATTATCTTGTGTTAAATACGTGTGCGAAATTCCAATATAGAATATTGTTTGCAATGCTATCTACATAGTGATTTTGTGCTCTAGGTACATGAATGAATGTAATGATTTCAAATTCACGCATCAAAAACTTCACTCGTAAATATCTTCTAAAAAGGACAGGATTATGCACACGATAGACACCATTCAATTACATGACAAGAAGCAGGGAATCTAAATGAACATGAAGGTGGAGGATGCAATGGGAAAGGAAATTGGCTAACAAACCCCGCACTGCATCATATTCGACCTGGTTATTGGTAGCAGTACCAATGCATACACCGTTCAAGAGAACGAGCAAATGCAAGGGGTAAAAAGTGCCCAACCTGCTGAGGCTAGATTCCAGGAGTAGCAACTTGCACCATCGGTATAACCGATATAGGGTGTTGACGGGAGGTCCATTTGAAAAGTGCCAGAAGACAAAAAATGGGAGGATGATGAACAATGTTGGCAACCTGAGCTAGAAACTGAAAAAACACTGTGAGAGGGAGTGATTTGGGTACAATGTCTACTACTCACCCGCCGACGGGTAGGTGGGAAGTGAGAGCTACCGAAGGTGTAGCTTGTGCTCAAGCCACAAAAGTCACCATAGAAATGGATGGTTCCATCCTGTTTATGGGCGAGAAGGATTAAGTCAAGGGCAGACAAGGCTTCCATGATGTCATCATCAAAATAGAAGATGGAGTGAGGGGAGGAAGGGAGACCACATGACGCGGCGAAGCTACCTGAATCATCATCATGAGAAGAGAGGTTCACATGCGAATCATCATAGGGGATGACGGAAGAACAAGTAGATAAGGGATCTACTGATGTTGAGCTCAGGGTGATTGTTGAAGGGAGGTCGAGTGAAACAACATGAGAAGGTTCAGAGGGAGCTTCCACCGAGGGTCTCATGGATGATGACAGGTAAAGGATAGTGGCCGCAGGCTCCATCATCTCGACATCAGGAGGGGGTATGTCAATGGGATTAGGTAAATCCTCAGGTTGGCCCGCAGCATATTGCACAAGTACAGGAGAGGCAGATTGATTCTGTTCAACCTCGTACTCCCGAACTACCTCTAAAGAGGTGCAGTAATGTGTAAGGTAGGGACAATGGTGAGAGTAATGGCCATGGAGATCACACAAAGCACAAGGTTGGTTGGTATGAATATTCCTGGTGTTCTCGGCTACAGTCGAGGAAGAAGCAGAGGCTTCAGGGACCAAAGACTCAGGGAACATGACTTTAACCATGGGCTTGATGCGGGGAAACTCGAGATAGGTATCAGTGGCATGACCAACGAAATCACACAAAGAATAGGGCTTTGGGGGCAGAGAAGGTGTAGGGTCAGTCAGGGTGGCCTTGTCCTTTGAGGCCCTCTTGTGAGCTTTGTGCTTCTTACCCGAAATGGTTACAACAGGAGGTGGTTCTTGTTGAGGTGGTTGAGGCACTGTAATAGCGGGAGAAGTCATAGGGACCGGTTGAACCGGGGTCAAAGCAATATAAGGTTTGGGTTGACAAGGCAGGGTAGCGGCTGGGGGATCAAGGTACCAAACGGGAATCCCCAGGGTCAAGTTAGGAAGAGAGAGGGCAGCCATAACAGGTGCTATGTAGACTCCGGGAGGGGGAGCTAGGAATGATATCTGACCAGAGGGGTAATGTCCAGGCGGGATGGCTCCAAGATGGTTAAGGCCTGGAGGAACCATTATAGGAGGATAAAGAGGCTCATGAATACCAGCTGAGGGTGAAGGGCCAGGAGGAGGAGGTCCAGAAGGTTGAATCAAAGGGCTAGGAGTAGGTTGCGGAGGGCGAGGAGGTTGCTGACTAGTCGAAGCAGGCTGCTTGAGGGCAGCCTGAGACGATTACATCATGTAAACATTCTATGAGTTGGGATCAGAGACAAGAGGAAGGAGACCAGGGAATGTACCAAGCAAAGAGGAGTCTTTGTAGACTCAGGGTGAGACATTGGTTAAAGGATCGACAGTTTCTTTATTGTCCAACAAAGAGATGATGGACTCAGGGGAGGTCTAAGACTTCAGTTCATAATATGTCAACTGGTCGATGGTGACTATCTTTCCATTATGAGGGAAGGAAATCTTGCGGTGAACCATAGATGGGGTAGCAGACATCATATAGGTGTAGCTACGACCCAACAGAATGTTGTAAGCTAACGGGGCATCAATGAATTCTACATCAACGCAAACAGTCTTGCCCACATGAGTAATAGGAAAATTGTGGAACAAGCCAATGGGCTGGGAGGTGTGGCCATCCCACGCTCGGAGAGTGATCATGGAAGGAGCCAACTCGGGTGATCTGAGTTTCTTCCAAACCGAAGTGGACATCACACAGGTGGATGACCCCTCATCAATGATACACCGAGAGATGTTAGCGTTTTGGATTTTGACTGGGATTTGGAAGGTGATGGAAGCAAGAAGAGGAGGATGTTCTGACTAGTCAGCATCGAATACAATCAAGCAAACATTGGTAGGATCTAGATCGCCCATGGCAGATAGTAGAGCTTTTTTTTGTGAAGGGCACGACTGGAGGATTTCTAGCATTAAGATAGCGACAAGAGATTGTGCCAAATCATCTACTATACTATACGAATGGGCATCTTTTCCAGAAGCACCATTTCAGTGTAGTGATCCCTTAGGGATCTTGGTATGAACCTCTGCCTTAGGCTGAGGGATCTTCAAGGGACCATTAGATGTCGAAAGAGGCTCTATAGAAACTGAAGGAGGTGGCTCGAGGATAGACGTAGCGGGAGGCTTGGTGTACTTAGGGGACCGAGTCTGAAGGTTGAGGTCAAGGATAGGAGGTTGGTCAGGTTTCATCATGAGGATCTGGTGATCAGGGGTACCAGATGGAAGAGGTTGAGTGGCCGCCTGACCTTCAGGTGGTTGGGTAGCCACAAATCCTTGCTGAGGAAAAGGATTAGTAAGCACAACCGACTGACTAGGCGTAGCATTGGGAGGGACGAAAGGGGAGGCTTGCTGTCCTCACAATGTTTCTTGAGACTCCCACATCTTCTTCATCTATGGTAAGAGAGGATAATCATGTGTGTAATGACCATAAAAACCACAACATGAACAAGGCTTATTCATACGAACATGCCTATCCTGCTTGGGCTGAGTGCCTTGTTGCTGGTTAGCAGTGTTAGGGGCATTAGTTTGTAGATTAGGTCCAAAATTACCGGAGGAAGATTGAATTTGAGTTCCTTTCTTCTTAGTTTTGGAAGGAGGAGGATTATTCATGCCCTGTTGTGCATACACCTACCCCTGAGGGGGAAGTGGCTGCTGTTGTGGGGGTTGAGAAGGAAAGGGAGGTGGAGGTGGTAATGCTAGAGGAGCTGGAGCACCAGGCTATGGATACGGATAATAAGGAGGTTGGTTAATAGTGTGGTAAACAAGAGGTTGGGAAAAAAGAGGAGGCATGTCGTATCCTGGATATGTGCTATCGGGAGGGGGAAAAGTGCAGGAGGTGCTGGCCCCCCCTGAGAAAAACCATAGCCCATGGGAGGCTGAGCATATGGATTAGAGAGAGCTCCAATGATACCGTTGGTAGCATGAGATGCCCTTGGTGCATTGGCACCACCGGGTTTGGGAAGATCAAGTAGAACGGTATAAACATAACTTGACTGAGCGTAGATCAGGTCATATTTTAACGCAATTTGGAGAGCAGCTTCTTTGGTTTGAGGAAAATGTGATGCGACATATTTCCCGATAGGAGGCAAGAGAGATCTAAGGAGCCAGTCCATGTAGACACGGTCTTCGAAGGTAGGGGCTCGACATAGTCTCTTTCTTCTCCACCATTCTTGGACATGATCGGATAGGCGGGTCATAGACGATTGACGGAAAGAAGTCAAAAGTTCAGTCCCAGTGTCATAATGAAGGGGAAGCTAGAATTAAGATAGAAAATCCCAGGCAAGAGTCGCAAAGGTGGTATGAGAGGAAGGGGCTTGATCAACATACCACTTAGAAACTTCACCAGTAAGCATATGTTGGAACAATTGAAGATGGACATAGTCATCGGTAATGGAGTTAGATGAAAACCACATGTGGAAAGATCAAACATGATTTATGGGATCTTCACCAGCAAGACCTTCAAACTTGGGGATTTCAGAAGGGATCTTGGTTTGCATAGTAGGACAAGAAACATCATAGTGTATAGGGTCATTTATCAACTGGTCAAAATCGGGATTGCTGAGGCCTGCCATGTCGGGGAGCAAGGGCGCAGACAGGGTAGTGTTCGTTGCTGTCCCACTAGTGGTATTCCCAACATTAGGTTCGGGGTTACCACCAGCATTAGGTCCTACACCAGACATGGTGAAGGTGACAGGGGGAGAACTGGGGGTGGAACGAGAAGGAGAACCCAATGAACTAGAAGAAGAGTCAGAGTGCAGACTCGGTGGAGGACTAACTCAAATCCTACGCAGAGGAGTAAGTCTTCCTATTGGAAATTGAGGATGAAGGCCAAGAAGTCTCCAGGATAAATGCCTTGGTGGTGCAATGATGACAACACAAACATGACACAAAGGAAAAGAGACCAACAAGGGTAGGGAGGTGTAGGATCAACTGATTACAATGTCGAAACAAGGGCAGAGAGGTGCAGGATCAATTGATTTAAATGTTTTTAGAGTCTTTTCTTGGCGGTGTTAACCAAGCCCTTTTTTGCTTAGGGTGTGTGTGTAAAGTGTGTAAATTTTAATTTTTAAACCCAGAAGTTTGTAGAGAAAAAGAAAAAGTGTGCTATATAGCTGCAAATAAACCTACAAATAACAGTATATAAGACTAAAATAACAGAAAATAAACAGCTAATGATGCAATAATCTAAACCCAAGGATGTGGGCCTCTTAACAACTAGTTTATAGGCAGGTAAAAACTAATCAAAACACACTAAAATAGCCAATAGATCTAAAGTTGGTAGGGACAGGGATCTAAAGGTAAAATCTGTTGGAAAGTGGTGCAAAAAACAACAACAAATCAAAGGAAAGATTGTTGTAAATGAGGTGAAGAAAGGCTATGTCCTACAGGGAAACAGAGGTGACCCTAGAGGAAAACAAAAAAAAAACTAAGTGAGGTGTTGTGGATGGATAAATAACCAATCTGAAGTGGATCTGAAGGTGAGGTATCAAATCTGAAAAATGGTTGAAGACTCTGAAATTTTAGACAACCTGCAACAGCAAAAACTCTTCCACAAAAAGTGGAGGGTACTGAAGCCCTAGGGGACTAGGTTCCCACTTAGTTGAGAAAAACAAAACAAGTAAAGGTCCAAAATGGGCAAAGACAGAGGTCAGAAAACCCTGAACAGAGGCTCAGACAAACCTAAAAAACTTTCAGAAAAAATTCCTCAAATAGTCCAAGTCGCAGTTTCTAACTTATTTTCTGCAGAGGTCGTAGTTTTTGGGTTGCAAAGTGTGTCCTGAAGCTCCAGGTTGCAAGTTTAGGGCCAAAAAGTGTTACCTGTACTTCCGGCACTCTCGGTGGTAGATTTCAGTAAAAAGTGTCATCTTAGCTGCGGTTGATGTTTGTCACCTGCGGAATAGGTCCGAAAACACACAGAAGTTAGAATTTTTAATGTTTTAGGGTTTTATAGGTTAAAAACAACATCAAGAAAAGAAAAAACAAGAGGCTGAAGAGAAATCCTATGGTTTGAAGCATCTGGATATGCAAGGATCTAAAAAATGACAGCGCACGTAATCGTAAACCCATGTGGAGTCGCCAGTTGTTAGTATGAATCTTAATTCCAAGCATATGAAAAAAGACCACTTTAGATGTGCATAACAAACAGCCCTAACAACAAATATGGATGCCAATATCCTCAGATCTGCAATTAGGTGATCAAGATAAATGTTGCAAAAATCTAGATCTATGCATCAAAAGACATTAAGCAATGATAAAAACAAGATTTACTCCATGAATCCAATAGATAAGACAAGAATATGTTGAATGAATTTTGTATTAATGGTGCCTGGGAGGAAAACGCAGAAGGGTGTTACCAGTTCTCCTCAATGGAATGGGTTCTTGTAAGTCCTCAGCACTTCAGATCTAAAATTCCTCTCTTTTGATGGTGTAGAAATCCCAGACAAAAATGGTAGCAAAATATGACTATGACGGTGGATCAAAGTCAGACCAAAAGTATAGATCTAGAGTGATCTTTAGGAAACAAAAGGTGGTAAATGAATGGGAAAACCTTTCTATTTATAACAAAATATTGAGGTAGTCTAGATATTGGTGCATAATTAAAATATTATTAACCAAATCAAGATCCAACTTTTATGGAATATTTTATTATATTTGTTGGAGGGAAAAGGAATTTGACTTGGGTCAAATCCCTTTATTTGTAAATAATAAATAAATAAATGAATTATTTATCATTTTAAGGATGTGGTTGAGTAATAATCAAATAAATAAAGATTTATTTAATTATTTATGTGTGATTTAGTCATATTTAACAAAGAATATTATTTAAATAAGGTTTAAATAATTATTCTTAGAAAATAATAAGATAAATAATGATTTATCTAATTAATTTCCTTGTTTTGGGTTAAATATAACGAGGAATATTAATTAAACTATTGTTTAACTAATTATTCCTTGAGGAAAATCAAACAAATGTAGATTTATTTAATATTTCCTCATGGGGTTTCTTGTTTAGACCATAAACAACTTAATAAAGGTGGTTTACTAAGTTATTTTCATAGTGAAAGAAATTTTACTTAGGGTAAAATTGTTCTTACATAATGTACTTGGGTCCATCTAATAATAATAGGTTGGATGACCAAAAAATGGTGTAACACTTAGTATGCCAACACACCTACTGGCCCAATTCAATTCTGTCTTTATCTGATAATTTTGTTGTAGTGGCCAACCATTTCAAACTTTTCTGGCAAGAGATGTTTTTGTTATTCTAAAATTTGTGTAGCCTCCCATGCCACCATTTTATTCTTTGATGGCAACTCCAACCATAAATAATCTAGAAACTTTAATTTCATCATGGGAAACAACCCTTGCCTTTTCAACCTTTCTTCTTGCTTCATCACATACCTATTTGAAAAGAGCACCGAGAAATCTTACTTCTACTTTTTCTTGGAGTGACTTGACTTTTTTGCATTTTGCTCCACCTTTACGCCTCCATTGATCTCATCATCATTTCACAGCCAGACCTCCTCATCACAACTTTGCAACATATTCTCATCGTACCACTACAACACTGTGCATTATGTCAAATCACCTTTGCACCAGATCTGATTTTTCCATAAACAACTCGGCATACCATCACTATAATTATCTCAAGCATACATCCATTACCTTTAGCTCTGATATTCATTGCGATCTCATATTTACCACTATGGCTCTTGTTGGGCCCAAATTAAGGTATGTTCTCACCCTGTCATTACTTCAAATTATGTTATAATTTTGGGGAATTCTCCTTCATCTTAACAATAATGAAAGAAAATATTTATGAAAACGAGAACAACTAGGCTAACGAAAAAAGGGATGTTCTTATAACAGAAAACTGACTTCTTTTATCTCTGCATGCAGGAAGGTAGAGTAGCTAGACCGACAGGAAACGAAAGCTAATAAAAAAGCGCAAACATGTGAGATCTCGGTAACGCCAAGCGGTCGGTAGAAGACAGACAGACGAATGCGAACCCAAGAACTCAAACAACAGCCATGCGTAGCGGGCTGTCATTTGGAGAATACCTTCTCCTTTTGTAAAACCACCTTTAAAAGGATGAGGGAAATTCATTCTGGACACCTCAGAATCAACTTGTCGAATTGTATTCTTGTAATATCACTGGAGGCAGTATAGAGTTGTGAACAACGATCTTTTGAAGTTTTTACTGTGCTAGAGCTTCTGGTTGTTTGGGCCTAACCTCTGGAAGTTCCTCACAAATTCCCATACTGTGTGTAGTCACAGAACCAATGTCTCAATATCTAATGCAGTTGTAAAGTATATTTCCATTCAATAAAATTCCAGTTACTTTTCCTTCAGAACTGTTAGCAATTGTGTTCCTTGAGTTAGATTAATCGCATTTATATTTTTTGAGTTATCATAATGCTTCATCACCAGTAGATGGCTCTGGTTTTTCCAATGTCATTGCAATTGATTCACAGATCGTAGAATAGTTGCTTTTAATGTTACTCACCCTTGTAGATTTCATTCCCCTTTTAGCATAGCGAAGCATTCGATCATTGATTAATGTCAATTAATTAGTTTACAAGATAATTCCATTGTAAAATTATCTAAGTAATTATTGCTGTTCAATTCAATTTAATTGTTGTTCAGTTCATTTGGATTGCCATTCAATTCAGTTCGATTGCTACTGTTCAATGCAATTTAATTATTGTTCACTCTATTTAGATTGTTGTCCAATTTGATTAGATTGTTGTTCAGTTCATCTAGATTGATGATTCAATTCATTTAGACAGCTGCATGGTTCAATTCGATAGCTGTTCACTCCATTCAACTTGTTGTTCAAACCGTTGTTCTGTTGTCTGATCGTAGGCGAGACAGAAGAATCAGCTAAGCCACTCCTCGTTAGGTTAAATGAATTCAGAAGGCTAGCTAATATTTCCTCATAAGCAACATAGAGTAACTATTAATCAATTTCACTCGCATATACTGTGCCAACACTCTTGAAATAAGAAGACATAACTCGGGTTGATAATTAAATGAGAAGCATTAGATTTTTCTATAATAAGCCACCTCTGGACACCAACATTTTGGTGCCATTGCTGGGGACAGTGTTAAGAGTGATCTCCTTCATTCATCTTTCTCCATTTCTGTGAAGAATTGGATATTGAAAATGAGAGGTAATAACCTGCATGCCGACAAGCAACATTCTTGCCCTTTAGCCGGCTTCCCAGCAAGTCATACAAAGACCAGTAGAATAGGTGCTCTTGTATTATGACTAGGAAGAAAAATATAGAAACAATCCGAAATCATTCAAAAGCATCCTCACAATCCAAAGGACCGATGACCCTTGGAAGAACAACATATATAAACAAAATCATTAAGAAAGCTAAATCTTAGGCATCTATAGGACCCAAAACTGTTTCCATTCAAAGTCCTATCATACTCCCTTAGGCGGCAACCTCACCATCTGTAGCCTACGCCGAGATTCACTGTGAAACAAAAGGGTTTGAGCGAAGCCTTCAGACTATCGATCATATAGGCATTGACCCTTCAAAAGAGGGAGGTTCTTGCAACTTATAGGAAGGGGGGGGAGAGACTAGTGGAGGAATTCACATAAAAATATCAGAACACAAGTCCCCTAAAGGAGTATTTGAAACAGAAGTGGTTAGGATCCCAGATCAGGGAAGTGTTGTAAAACCTCCACTGCATTCACCCCCCAAACCCATTGGAATTACTCCTCCAAATCAGGAAATTCCTGAAGATTTCCGGCACCTCTTTGATCAGATGGCAAATAATCAAAACCAGAATCAAAGGTAGACATCAACATTAGAATACCCCATTGTTGATTATGCTGCCAATGCCCCTATGAAAGCCATTTCCTTACACAACATTCCCACCTTTCATGGATTGACCATAGAGGATCCTGATGCATTCTATTCGAATTTGATGTCTTATGTAGAGGATATGACTACACCACTGATCCTTAGAAACTAAAACCATTTCCCTCCACCTTAAAATGAATTGCGCTACGCTGGTTCATGGGATTGGGTGGGGGAACTATAAATAACTGGGACCAGATGAAGAATATCTTCCTTAACAAATACCAAGACTATTGTCGAACTGAAGATCTAAAAGATGAGATCATCAATATGTCCACAAAATACAATGAAACATTAGAAGAATACGTAGAAATATTTCAATACAATTTACAAAGGTCTCCATATACCATGTTATCCAAGGACATCTTAAAAGCCGCAATGATTAAGGAATGAAAGAAGAATGGGTAGAAACACTTAACATAATGGGAAAAGGAGATATTTACCACGAGGAATATGATGAGATTATTTCCCTATGCATTAGATGCTCCCAAGAAAGTGTGCGAAATCGACCAAGTGGGCGGGATTTTATAAAAGAAACTTAAAGATGGCAATGTAACTAGAACTGGATTTGGCAATCTATTGGAGGATTTCAAAACTGACATCTTGTGTACTTTGACAACGTAGCTCGACGTTTTACAAGCCAAGCAGAAGCAAGCTATAGCAGAACAGAACTTGGCCGTCTTTTTCCCAAGGTGCCGGAAGAAGCACAACCAGAGGGAATGTGCGTTAGACATGGTTCAGATTTGTGCCATCCACAATAAGGAGCATGCTACGAACCAATTTCCTTCACTTCCTGGGCTGAAATCAATTTATAAGGAAGCAGAGGAAGAAACAGAACTAGTCTATTTAATAAGTCAACATAGACAATGGCAAGCACGACCAGGTATGCCACCAGACCTGCCTCAGTTCTTTCCTTCTTCCCAGTTTAACCAGCAAAGCCCAACAACAACATGGAAGACTCAAAATCCTTTTCTTGCTTGGCCAAACTAGTTATTTCCTATGCCACCCTAGCCTACACAACCTTCATCAGGGAATAATTGGCCGAACTTCCCTTATTCTCCCCCTCATTGGCAAAATGTTCCATATCAAACCTAGTGGCCAAACCCCCCTCATCAAAACACTAACTGGAATTGGCAACGACCCATGGGGATGACCAACCTACCAATAGGAGCAGGGACCCAAAATCAACCTACGCTACTAGCGCCATACCTGGTCTAGCACAACCAGCAACCAGTCATACCCCCCCAATTTCCAGCTCAGCCCAATCCTAATCCCAAAAATAGATCGGTTCAACTAATTTAGATCATAGAAAATCCAAATTTCAACACCGAACAGAAGTAGTGCAATGAACTAAGGCTGAGGTCAGGACGTACCATCTTACCTATAAAAGCTACGACTCCACCTCAACCCCGAATTGAAACCCCAACTGAACCTAGCCTAACAAACATAATGGAAATGGAAATAGGTAAAGATAAGGAAACAATTGATCAAAAAACACCTGAAGAACTTAGGGTGACTTTTCCACCATTTCTTGAAAGATTAACTCTGCCCAGACCTATAATTGCTCTAGATTTTGACATCCTGGGGGAATTAAGAAACCTTTGTATCAAAATTCCTCTTATCCAAGCTATCCAAGACATCCCCATTTATGCAAAGACAATTAAAGAGCGATGTGGAAAAAAAAAAGTCAAAAAAACAAGGGCTGCGCCCACCATTCACATGGTAGGAATGTTATCTGACTTGCTATTAGGTAGGGAACCGCCAGTGAAATATGAGGACCCAGGAAACCCCATTGTAACAATACAAATCTCTGGCCACTCATTTCCAAAGACACTGGTCGACCTAGGGGCAGCCATTAACATCCTCACTACTGGAGCTTGTGAAAATTTGGGCATATCAACTTTAGAAGTGATAGCTACACTGTTGGAACTAGCTGACAAATATATTATTAAACCAGAAGGAATAGTGTAGGACATCTTGGTATCTGTGGACTCATGGGAATACCCAACTGATTTTCTAGTTATTAACACAAAAAACAGGATGGAAGGGCACCCATTGATTCTTGGGTGGCCTTGGCTGGCCACAACAGATCCTTACATAGGTTTCCGAGTAGGTAGCATGACTATCACAAGAGGAGATTCCATAAAAAACATCATTATTTATTCGCCTGCCAAACCAAGCTTAACCACGGTGAAAATTCACAAACATCCATGTACATATTGGGAGCAAAACATTCACCCACCTCTGATGCTAGTAGAAGCTCTCGAATTTAAAGATCAGACTGAAGATGATGTAATTAATAACTTTATGAATTAGTCACCCACAGCCAGAAATTTAAAATGCCATATGTTGAAAACAGTCCTTGAAAATGGAGATCAAGAAAACCCTGTGATGGATATTGAAGGTTGTCATGTTTCCAGAAATACTATATGTAATAGCATACTTATTGATATTAAGCCAGGAAAAGTTCTGAATATTAATGGAAATTTGGATGATGACAAAAATCAAGGGCTCATAGGAATCCTACGGAAGCATCAAGGGGTATTTGCTTGGGATTATCAAGACATGAAGGGTTTAGACCCATAGCTATGCACCCACCACATCTATACCGAGAGGGACACATGCTCCATTAGGAAACCTCACCGAAGGCTAAACTCGTGCTTAAAAGATATCGTAAAAGAGGAGCTGCAAAAATTGTTAGACGTAAATTTCATTTATCCTATTTCAGATAGAAAATGGGTTTCCCCCCTGGTAGTCGTCCCTAAAAAGAATGGGAAATGGAAAATCTGTGTAGATTATAGAGAACTGAATAAAGCAACCTAGAAAGACCATTTCCCCCTTCCCTTCATTGACCAAGTCCTTGACACATTGGCAGGAAAGCAGTTCTTTTCCTTCCTTGACGGGTTCAGCGGCTAAAATCAAATCCAAATAGCTCCCGAAGATTAGGACAAGACAATCTTTACCTACCCATGGGGTACTTTTTCTTATAGAGTTTTACCATTTGGATTATGTAATGCCCCAACAACATTTCAGAGGGGCATAATTAGCATTTTTTCTTATTTAATGAACGAAGGGCTTGAAATCTATATGGATGACTTCAGACCGTATGGGGAGGACTTTGATCAGGCCTTAGAAACACTAGAGAAGGTGCTGGAATGATGTATTGCTACTAGGCTATGTCTAAGCGATGTGAAATGTCACATGATGATGACAGAGGGAGTGATCCTAGGTCACTACATTTTTGCAGCTGGGATACAGGTAGATCTGGCTAAAATAGAGGTAATCCTTCTATTACCTACACCTCGTACACAGACTCAGGTACGCAGTTTTTTGGGATATGCAGGGTATTACTGTAGATTTATAAATAAATTCTCACAAATAGCCGCACCTTTGTATGCATTAACAGGAAACGTTGAATTTCATTGGACTGATAAATGTCACACCACTTTTGCAGATTTGAAGAAACTGGTCTTGACAGCACCAATCCTATATGGGCATAACTAGAAACTTCCTTTTCACATCTCTTTAGATGCCTCCGACACAGCAATCAGAGTAGTTCTTGGCCAAGAAGAAGATATAAAATCTTATGCCATTTACTATATCAATAAAAACCTCACTCCTATTGACTTAAATTACACTGTGACCGAAAAAGAATTCCTAGCTATCATTTATGCTATTAATAAATTTAGACACTATATAACCGGTTATCAAGTATGCCTATATACTGATCACTCTTCTATTAGGTATCTAGCCAATAAACCAATCACGAATGGGAGAATAACTCGTTGGTTGCTATTGTTACAGGAATTCGATATAACAATCAAAGACCATCCAGGAAGGGAAAACGTGGTCACAGACTTCCTGTCCAGAGTTCCCAAAATAGACGACACACTAGTAGTCGATGATCAGTTCCCTGAAGAACATTTGTTTGTTGTAACAGCAAAAACACTATGGTATGCAGACGTCACAAATTACTTGGCAGTCAGGAAGCTACCCAGACATTTAACACCAAAAGAACGGAAATTGATTGTAAACGTAGTGCAAGGTTATCCTAGATTGACGGTTACCTCTTCCACACAATGACCAATATGCACATGCGCAGATGCATCAAAAAGGATGAAATCTATGACATCCTACGAGCTTTCCATGATGAACCTTGTGGTGGCCATTTCGCAAAACGTAGAACGGGGCATAAAGTGCTGCAATTAGGCTATTATTGGCCTACGATTTTCAAAGATGCAAAAAAATATGTCCAAGCCTGCGATAGCTGCCAGATAATGGACCTCCCAGGCCAAGCTGATGAAATGCCACTACAACCAAAATTGGTGGTAGAACCATTCGAACAATGGGCATTGGACTTCGTTGGGCCATTCAGCCCACCATCAAACCAAAAAGTCCACATATTAGTTGCTATAGATTATGTTACCGAATGGGTAGAAGCAGTGGCCTTGTCAAGAGCCACAGAAGAATCAGTAATTAAGTTTATTTTTGAATTATTCGTACGATATGGCTTGCCATGGGAAGTGATAACCGATGGAGGGGCACAATTCATAGGTAATAAAATTTCAGCCACTCTAAGAAATCATCATATCACCCATAGGATTACGTCTCCTTACCACCTTCAGGAAAATGGGTAAGTTGAAAGCACCAACAAAGTTCTAGAAGCAATCCTTACTAAAACTGTAGCAGCACACTGCTGGGATTGGGCCACTAGATTTCCAGAAGCCTTATGGGCTTATCGTACAACCTAGCAAAACACCACTGGATACTCGCCATATCAGCTAGTATTTGAGAGAGAACCTATCTTCCCTATTGAATTTGAAATCAAAACTTCAAGAACAACCCAGGAAGTAGGATTGGACTTAATAGAAGCCCACGTTAGAAGACTCCAACAAATAAATGAATTAGACGAAATATGACTACTAGCCCTGCAACGCATAGCGATCATCCAACAACAACGAGCTAAATGGCATGATAACCTTATCAAGAAGAAGGTATTTCAAAAAGGAGATTGGGCCCTCCTTTATGACTCCAGATTCCAAAAAATTTCAAGAAAACTACAAACAAGGTGGCTCGGTCCATACAAGATTCAGGAAGTACTCGACAATGACACATTCACCCTGACCACCATAGATGGGTCTGGTTCAACATACCGAGTTAACGGACATAGAGTATGCCTCTATAGAAAGCCTCTCACAAGAGAATATTTTTTCCAATAGATACGAAATGATCCCACCATCCAAGTTGTGGCACAAGGGGGTGACAACCCCACAAACTCAATTACATGAGAGGTTTGCTGCTATCATTTGTAAATACTATACATAGATGTTTTATTTTCTTGTGCATTATTTATGTTTGCATTTTCTTCTCCTCGTTTTTTTTGCGTTTTTATTTTTGCTGTTCAATTTGTGAACAACTGTTGTTCACTCTTTGAACGACTGTTGTTTAGTCGAATGGAACAACTGTTTTTTTGCGTTTTTATTTTTGTTGTTCAAATTTTTAATAGTTGTTGTTCAATCTTTGAACGACTACTATTCAGTCGAATTGAATAGCTGTATTTTTTGGCATTTTTGTTTTTGTTGTTCAATTTGTGAACAGCCGATGTTCGATCTTTGAATGGCTGTTGTTCAGTCGAATTGAACAGTTGTTTCTGGCGTTTTTATTTTTGCTGTTCAATTTGTGAACAGTCGTTAGTCAATATTTGAATGGTTGTTGGTCAATTGAATTGAACCGCCATTTTTTTGTGTTCTTTATTTTTGCTGTTCAATTTGTGAACAGCTGCTGCTCAATCTTTGAACGACTGTTGTTCAGTCAAATTGAACAGTCGTTTTTGGCGTTTTTATTTTTGCTATTCAATTTGTGAATAACTGTTGTTCAATCTTTGAACGACTGTTGTTTAGTCAAATTGAACAACCGTTTCTGGCGTTTTTATTTTTGATGTTCAATTTTTGAACAATCGTTGTTCAATCTTTGAATGACCGCTGGTCAATCGAATTGAACCGCCATTTTTTTGTGTGTTCTTTATTTTTTTTGTTCAATTCGTGAACAACTGTTGTTCAATATTTGAATGGCTACTGGTCAATCAAATTTGACAGCAGTTTTTGTGTTTTTATTTTTGATGTTCAATTTGGTAACAACTGTTGTTCAATCTTTGAACCACTGTTGGTAAATCAAATTGAACAACCGTTTTTTGTGTTATTTATTTTTGTTGTTCAATTTGTGAACATCTGCTATTCAATCTTTGAATGAATACTGGTCAATTGAATTGAACTGCCATTTTTTTGTGTTCTTTATTTTTGTTATTCAATTTGTGAATAATTGTTTTTCAATCTTTGAACGACTATTGTTCAGTGAAATTGAACAACCGTTTTTGGCATTTTTATTTTTGCTGTTCAATTTGTGAACAACTGTTGTTCAATCTTTGAACGGATGCTGGTCAATCGAATTGAACAACCGTTTTTACATTTTTATTTTTACTGTTCAATTCGGAAACAACTGTTGTTCAATATTTGAACAGCTGTTGGTCAATCGAATTGAATAACCGTGTTTTTGTTCTTTATTTTTGTTGTTCAATTCGTGAATAGCTGTTGTTCAATATTTGAATGGCTTTTGGTCAATCGAATTGAACAACTATTTTTTTTGTGTTCTTTATTTTTGTTGTTCAATTCGTGAACAACTGCTATTCAATCTTTGAACGACTGTTGGTCAATCAAATTGAACAACTATTTTTTTGTGTTCTTTATCTTTGTTGTTCAATCTATGAACAATTGTTGTTCACTCTTTGAACAGCTACTATTCAGTTGAATTGAACGACTGTCTTTTGGCATTTTTATTTTTGCTGTTCAAATTGTGAACAACAGCTGTTCACTCTTGGAACGACTGCTATTCAGTCGAATTGAACGACCATTTTTTTGGCGTTTTTATTTTTCCTGTTCAAACAATTGAAACAACCATTTCTCGTGTTCTTTGTTGTTGTTTTTCAATTCTCAAACAACTGCTATTCAATCTTTGAACAGTTGTTGTTCAGTCAAATTGAAAAACCACTCTTTGGCATCTTTTTTGTTGTTCAATTTATGAACAACTGTTGTTCCATCTTTAAACGACTGTAGTTCAATAAAATTAAACAACCATTTTTTTTTCTTTCTTTTTCTCACTTTTTCTTTATCCTGTTGTTCAAATTGAATAACCTTGTTTTTCCCTTTATCTAGCACCCCCCTTTACACTGCATTTGTGCTCAAAAAAGCATCTTTGAGTAGACAATGGCAGTTGAAAAAGAGAGGGAAATGGTAAAATCACAAATATGATGACTCCCTAGCACTATAATTCGTAAACAGGAAGCTGACATCATGCATACATGAAATGAAAGGCTAAGTCATCCCTAGTTCAAATATGTTATCATACGATATATGACCTTATGATGGTGTATCTTTCTACACTATTCGAGTAATATTTCTCTCCAACATGAAGGAATGGGAACGATGGGTATTAATGGTATTGGCATTCTTTCACTTCTTTCACCCTCCCTCACTCTTAAGGAGTTAATGAGCCTCCCTTCATGTATAAATAGTAACTATTATGTGTTCATGCAAATTTTTAAGAGGATAGGGGGTCTCATCACGAGCCAGACTACCATGATCATAGGGATTTAACAAGTGACATGCACACAATGGCCACCACACCAGGGTAATGACCTTCTTAATTGCTTGAAGAAAAGGAGGTGTCATCATGAGCCGGCCTGATCACTCTGTTACAATCCTAGTGAATGGCACTGTGACTATTTGGCTATCACACCTCCTTATAGATCAAGATATTACAATCCAAAAATAAGTACTACGCTTATATGCCAATTTTTAAGAGAGGATAGGGGGTCTCATCACGAGCCATCCTACCATGTTCATAAGAGCGTAGCAAGTGACATGACCACAATGGCCGCCACACCAGGGTAATGACCTTCTTAACTACTTGAAAGACAGGAGGTCTCATCATGAGCTGGCCTGATCACTTTGCTACAAATCTAGTAAGTGGCACCATGGTTATCTGGCCACCATACCAGCATGGTGATCTGTCCATAAAATTGGCAGAATAACTATTTTAACATAAGGCTCCTGGCTCATTCTTTCGTGTTAAAATAGCAACCCTGTCGAGGATATGAATGCCTGTTGGCAGCAGTGGCTCTGCTTATGGTATGAAATTATGCTCCTTCAATAGCCAATTTATTTTATATACACCTTATCCTCAATCCTTCTTCCACAAGCTATTACTCGAATCAGTGATAAATACAACCTACCAAAAGAATAACTATCAGGAGATATGCTTACATATGCGAAATCCGAGATGACAACACCAATCATTACGTGACTTAGTCATGCTTCCATCATAACTTTTCATTGAAGGAGGACATCATATCGTAATAGTGATTATACCATTCCCTCTCCCTTTCCTGTCACTTCCGCACAAGATTCAATTATAACAAACTTCCAAAACAAACCTTTACACTGCATATGCTAGTAATTACTCAGCTACCTGAAGCTCGACCTGCTCCTTCACGTACAGATCATTATTACCAAATACTGACATTCCCCTGCCTACATTCATCATTGGCCAAATCTCTCTCGTGCTTGAGGGCGTGGGCGCTCTTTCTTTGATGAAGGGGGTGTAATTGGTCTTAAATTGGAAAGCATGCGAAATCTCTGCACAAATCCCATTAGACACATCGATAAGACCAGAGGAACACTACAATTAAGGCATGAAGTTACCGGCGTAGAACCTCAATTTATCTCTCGCTTACATACATCGGTCAGTCTTAACGACAGAGCCGAGAAGAAATACAATCAGAAGAAGAAAGCATATCAACTATGGGTGGGAATTCCCTTCGAAACGAGCTTGTAAAATTTCCAATTTCAGATACAACCATTGCCATCCTCCAGAAAGCCGGTTGGCTGACATATGTACATCAATTATAGGGATTTGACACAGAAACTGCAATTGAATTTCTGCAAAAGTTGCAAGAAGGACAAACCAGATTTAAAGGTCGAATTATACCAGTCACAGAGGAAATTATTGCTGACATTTCTGGAATACCAGCAGAAGGAGAAAGATGGGCAGAGAAGCATCTCCTCCTACGAGAGGCAGTAGTAGCATATCAGGACCCAGAAGAGCTGTTGGAATGAAAAGGGAGAGGGATTAACCCTACCTCTCTACACTAGCCATTGTAGGGGATGGCGTCATTCATCCAAAAATTCATTACATGTGAAGGATGATGGAATGTGGTAAAACCTTGACAACTCAAACTTTTAGCTATGCTTAAACAGAATATTTCAATTAATCTGCCTGCCTTCTTGAATTTCATATTGCATGACACTTTTGTTCGATTGAGAAAAGCCAAAAATCCCCAAGCAGTGGTCAACCACCGGGGGTTGATTAAACTAGTCATCATTCATGAGCTGGATAGGAAGCGGATAGCCTGGGACAATTTTGTTAACCCTGAGGTGCAGGAACTAGAAATAAACCTTGACAGAACTGAAATTGAACCCCCAGGGTAAATACAGTAAGAAGAAAAAGGACTAGAACCACAACTTCAGAACCAAGTAGGCAAAAATGGTCCAAAACACTCCAAGGAACCTCGGACCTCATGGAGGAAGTAGGACCATCCCATACACCCTTGCAAGATTTTGAGGAAGAAATGGCTCGAGTCGTAGGGAAAATAAGGACAGATTACGAATCTAGAAACCCATCGGGAGCAGAAGAGAAAGAGGAAATTCTTGATAAATATATCACCCCCAGTAGTTCTGGTCACACTAACATCCCACCTGACCAAGAGGAACCACAAGATGAGGAGGTTCTATCCCCTCTTGAGAATTATGAGGTGTACAGTGAAGGGTGGGCAGAGGAGAGAATGGAATCAGAAAACCAGTCAGGTGACATAGTCCTTGTGGAGCAAAGCACACACACGGAAACAACCCCTTTGACACCAGGAGGTAGGATTTCTCCTCCCAGTCAGGACTCTCACATTGAGGTAAAATTTGAAGATTTAATCAGAAACACCATTCTAGGCAACCCTAAGGATGGCAACACGATCCCTAAAAAGGGGAATTCTACTCCCCCACCACCTACTAAAATCAGGGCAAGTGAAAATTCAGATGAAAAGAGAAGTAAGAGACTAAGCAGGATCTGCAAGAGACTAAAGAAATTGGTAAAATATCTGAGAAAACAATTGAAGGAGGAAATAAGGGCCCATAAACCAAAGAAGGAAACCACCACTTTAGGAACCCAAACAGAATTGGTAAATACTTTGAAGAAGAAATGCAGACTGACTTAGCTGACATCGTTGAGACTGGAACCCAAAATGACTTGGTAACCACTTCAGAAGCTGAGGTGCAGACCAACTTAGCTGACACCACTGAGGCTAGAATTGAGACAGAACTAGCAACCACCAGTGAAGCCTCTACTCAAACTGGGCAGAAAGTTATAGAAGAAAGGGGGACCCAAACAAAGGAAGGACCTGCCTACGCCCATCTGGTAGAAAAATCTGTCAACCATAAATTATGCAATGAACTAGTGCAAACATAGCATGAACTAGCACAGTGTAGGAGGGAGGTGGTGCCATTACAAGAATATCAGGCACTAATGAAAAATTTTATAAACCTTTCCTCCACAGAAGATGAAACATTTGACCAGCTCAGAGGAGAAGAAGAAAAGGTAAAAATGGCACAAGAGCAGGTGGAGCAATCCAAGAAACAAATCTCTACAATTTTCTCTATATATAATGATGTGTTATCATGCAGAGCTCCAGCGACCAACTATGCCTTGTTCCTAATAGAACGGTATTTACTCCTGAAAGTCAAAGCTATGAGGGTAGGAAAATCCACTACTTTCAAGACTATAGAAGAATTTGTTCACTGTTGTAATGATCAAGACAGATAGGTCCAATGTCTCCTATGTGAACTGTACATGCATAATTTATTTTTAGAAGAAGACACAGACAACAACCCTAGTCCCTTTATAGGGGATGTTCAGCTACAAGCCTTCCTTTCATTTGCTAAAAACCAGATCAGCTGGGCCAAGGCCAACAACATCTTCCAGAAGAGAGAGCACGACCTAGATTTATAGGTCAGAGGGCAACCTAGAAAACCCCTACAACTTTTCATTCAACACAAAAAATTCATGAGAAGGCGAGGTGTAAGGAATAGGCTTGGGCCCATCCACAAAGATATCATAGAAAATGGACGAGAATACTTTGAATAAATTCGTGAAGTGGCCTTGGAAGTAGTTAAGCAAAGGTGGATGGCCTCCACAAACAACCTGAATAATCGAGATCCATTCGGCTATAGGAATTTCAAGGCTGTTGCCTACAGATTCCTCTCATACAGTAGCCTGGTCTATAGCATGGGGCCTGCGTGGTTAGGATGTAGATGTAGAAGTCCTCTCCTCTGGTATCCTCCAAAGGACTATAATCACAATTACAAATTACTAGAAGGATCCACCAGTGCTGCCCTTGCAATCATGAAACAAAAACAGGGCTTTAGAGCCTATGAAGAAAAGTTCTACCCTGCCTACTCCTTGATGCAATTACATCTCAATCATCTGTTTGCCTGAGGACATGTAATTAAGTAAGCAGGGGAGTATGTTGGGCCCAAATTAAGGTATGTTCTCACCCTGTAATTACTTCAAATTATGTTATAATTTTGGGGAATTCTCCTTCGCCTTAA
Source organism: Pinus albicaulis (assembly GCA_034641835.2). Lineage (NCBI taxonomy): Eukaryota > Viridiplantae > Streptophyta > Pinopsida > Pinales > Pinaceae > Pinus > Pinus albicaulis. The sequence goes on from CM076571.1 coordinate 795,626,637, forward strand.
CAATAAAGAAAGAAAATATTTATGAAAATGAGAACAACTAGGCTAACGACAAAATGGATGTTCTTATAACAGAAAACTGACTTCTTTTATCTGTGCATGCAGGAAGGCAGAGTATCTATACTGGCAGGAAACAAAAGCTAATCAACAAGCGCAAACATGTGAGATCTCAGTAACGCCCAGCAGTCAGCAGAAGACAGAAAAATGAATGTGAACCCAAGAAATCAAATGATAGCCATGCGCAGTGGCCTGTCGTTTGGAGAATACCTTCTCATTTTGTAAAATCACCTTTAAAAGGATGAGGGAAATTCATTCTAGACACCTCAGAATCAACTTGTCTAATTGTAATCTTGTAATATCACTAGAGGTGGTATAGAGTTGTGAACAACAATATTTTGAAGTTTTTACTGTGCTAGAGCTTCTGGTGGTCTAGGCCCAGCCTCTGGAAGTTCCTCGCAAATTCCCATACTGTGTGTAGTCGCAGAACCAATTTCTCAATATCTGATGCAGTTGTAAAGTATATTTCCATTCAAAAAAGTTCCAGTTACTTTTCCTTTAGAACTGTTAGCAATTGTGTTCCTTGAGTTAGATTAATCGCATTTATATTTTCTGAGTTATCATAATGCTTCATCACAAGTAGATGGCTCCAGTTTTTCTAATGTCATTGGAATTTATTCATAGATCGTAGAATAGTAACTTTCAATGTTACTCACCCTTGCAGATTTCATTCCCCTTTCAGCATAGCGAAGCGTTCGATCATTGATTAATGTCAATTAATTAGTTTACAAGAGAATTCCATTACAAAATTATCTAAGTAATTATTGTCGTTCAATTCAATTTAATTGATGTTCAGTTCATTTAGACTGCCATTCAATTTAGTTCGATTGCTAGTGTTCAATGAAATTTAATTATTGTTCAGTCTATTTAGATTGTTGTCCAATTCGATTAGACTACTGTTCAGTTCATCTAGATTGCTGATTCAATTCATTTAGACCATTGCGTGGTTCAATTCGATAGTTGTTCACTCCATTCAACTTGTTGTTCAAACTGTTTTTTTGTTGTTCGACCGTAGGCTAGACAAAAGAATCAGCTAAGCCACTCCTCATTAGGTCAATCCAATTTAGAAGGCTAGCTAATCCTTCCTCACAAGCAACATAGAGTAACTATTAATCAATTTCACTTGCAGATACTGTGCCAACACTCTTGAAATAAGAAGACTTACCTCGGGTTGATAATTAAATGAGAAGCACTAGAGTTGTCTATAATAAGCCACCTCTGGACACCAACAGCTCTAATATCATATGTTAGGATCACAGAGCACTGAGAGAGATAGTGGTGTCTAAAGACATCCTTTTTGCGTTTCCAATGGCCACTGAGACCATTTAACATGGGTTTGGTCGACCTTTAAATAGGCTATATATGGAGATGAATACCATGGGTGCCCATAAATCTGGAGCCAAAAACCATGGGTAACTTGACCGAGTCAAGTTTACCAGATCCACTCTAACAATTTTTTAGCCTCCATCAAATCTACAAATTTAAAACAAATTTAGATTAATCAAACTTGATTTTTCAAAAAATTTGAAATGTTTGGTTGACTATGTTCTAGCTTCAATATATCTCATGTATTTGGAAAAATTGATTTTTTCCTTAGCTTCTCTATAGAATAGGTCGCAACATAGCAACTGATCTCAACTGTGTTTATCGAATTAGTAATATGATGAAAACACATGAGACCTTGCATATAAGTTTGAAAGAAAACATAGAAATATCCTATAATATTCACCTTGGAATATAAAATATATGATTTTTAAAAGATCCTATAACAGAAATGAAATGCCATTAAACACACGATTACTATGACACTAACAATAAAATCATTGAAATACAAATTCCAATTACTACTGCTAAGACATCAAAGCAGTGAAAAGTGTAGTACACAAGGTCTAAGTGTACAAGAGCAATGGCATAATAAATTTTAGGAATGTTGTGCAATAATATGAGAATGGCTCAACAAAATAAATAAAATCTCAAATTCTAGAGTCTACTAAGAAATGAGAGCAAAATAGATCATTGTATGGGCCTTCACACTACATGGAATATAACCACGTTTTTGAAAGTAATGCTAACTATATAAGAAAAAGGAAGCAGAAAGTATGCATATATGTGGGCCATAGTTTTGATGATCAAGAAAAAAGAGCATTTTTCATAAATTATCAAGAAAAGAAAAAAATTTAGCCTTGGGATTTGGAAGAAATCAAACCTTGGTTGATAAATTTGTATCATAATTTTTTTTCCTTCTCATATCTAGGAGGTGGGAATGGAAAACAACGTTAGATTGTACATAACAGGTGAATCCTTTCAACAACAATCGTTTGTAACCTAAATTTTGGGAATGTTGACACAAATCTAGTACAAAGCTGCAACTCTAGTCCCAATCATGCACCATATCATTGCAATCATCTTTGGCTCATCCTATGTAAAAAGAATTGAAAAAAATAAAAATTTGGTAGATCAAACTATTATTTTTTCTGAAACTACTACAACAATTTGTCCCAACAAAATTCGGGCAACACAAAGAGTTCAATGATGGTGGTGCTTGAATTTGTAGGATCCCCAAAATAGGTTTAATTATAAGGGAATTACATATGAGCCGAAAATATATTACAGCCAAAATCCCAATAAATAATATTCATAGTTGAAAGATGAATTTTTAGCTACTTGTGCCTTTGACAAGTGGAGGCAATTATAAAAATAACAATGACAATTATATCGAATGATGTTCTTCTAGAGCTAATATCGGGAATTGGAATGATCCATACGACATAAGAAAATAAACCTCCCAAAAATGCCTAGCCATAACATTGCTTTTGTTAGCTCCCCGTAATTTGCTAGATTGATTGAGATACAAATTGACAAGTGTAACATCAAACCAGGCTTTGGAATCCAAGAACCTAGCCTTCCTAGATTCGGAGAGGGATCTCTCAATGTGTGCAAAGATGTGTCTTGTTTAATGATTAGGGTTGATATTAGGCTAGATGTTAAGTGCAAGGTATTTTGATTGGTTTGTGGTTGGGTATGATACTTTGATAGATTTTAGATAGGAAACATGGAAGATTGTTAAGTCATTGGGCAATGGAGTATAACGAGGTCTAGATAAGTTCGTCAATGGTGTTAAGATCATTTGCAGGGAAATTTAACTTGGTTGGTGGATCTTTAAGGTTGTGAAGGATTTATGAAATGGACATAAATATTGAGAACAACAAACTAGTAAAGGGCTGGAACTGAATTCTTTATATACTTGTAAACTGAGGGAGTTAGAAAATTGATAAGAAAAACAAGAGAATCAAAGGCATAAGCAGAACCTAATCAATTTGATTTCAGACTGAAAACAGATAATTAACTAAGACAAACATTCAGATAAAAACTTAGAAAGGAAAGAAACTTATCCAACTTTCAGATATTTTATCATCTAGAGCATAAAAACATTTAAGATACACAAGTAACTATAACCATAGAAGGAGAGAAAACTATAACATCCAAAGTTACAACTATAAGGTTTCCTTAATTTTTTTTTAGCTAAGTAAAGGCAAAGAGCATGATTTTAAACAGACTCCTTTGACAAACCTAGACAAAGCTGCTTTAAAGAGATGATTACAAGGATAGAATATTTCAGTGGCAACATTATGTAGGGCTAACAATAAATCATAATTGATGCTAACTGATCTAATTTATTCAAGAAATGGACGAGCTAAGAAATTTTTAGAGAGAAATGAATGATTTCTCTGATGTATCCAAGCAGAATAAAACATTAAGGCAGTGAAGGACAAACAGATTTAAGGTGCCATTAGAAGACATTTTTGAATCTAAATTCTTTGTCCTACTGCAACATAGCAAGATGGAAAACATAATGGAAAACTAGAAAACATAAACAAAAGAAAAATTCACCATCAACCAAGCCTATGGATCCTACAAACAATTCTTCTCCATCAACAAGAAAATTAGATCATGCATGAGTTCCAAGACATCAATTTCTCTTCAAGAGCTTCAAAGGACTATGTATTATTCCAACATCAGTCATCAAAATCCAAAGTTTACAATGATTTCCAATGCAGTATTTATGCTGAAAATGAGGGTGTGAAACTCTTCTAGGGTTCAAAATGTTATTAATTACAAAGTAAATGCATTCCTAGCCTTGAAAACCACGCATGACATAAGGTAAGAATATCTACAACTAATTCTCTATTAAATAACTTTGTCTTAATTTCTAAGATAAAGATAAGTGGAAAAGATTGACTTTAAGGCTTTATCTTATCTTTACAATAACTTTCCTGACAATTTAAAATATATTCTTTTGTGTAATAGCTTCTTATTTGTCTTTACATATAAGAATTGGCCAAAGGAGTCAGTTGATATTTCTGATTGAATAACTGCTCTGTGTTGATGTGTTTGAGGCTTCTTTAGCCTAATCTTTCCTTTAATTTCATCATTAAACCATGTTAAGGCCTGATCTCACTTTTTGCCTTCATAATTCATCATGTTGCCTTTATCACTTTACCGTTTTCTTTAAACCTCTGTTCATATGTCTTTTAGCTATGTTTTTATGCTTAATCCGCTTTGATTAGTCTTTAATCTTCTATTTATGCCTTTGATACTTTGTTCTTCAATCTTCAGTAGTTTTCTTTACATTTGTGTGCAGGAGGATTCTTTGATGCATTGGGGGATTTCAAAAGGGATCAATGCTTATGAGGCATCGATCAATCATTGATATTAAACCCTGGATCCCTTTATTCTTTGCTTATAGGAATTTTTGGATCATCATCCAAGGCCTATCATTGTTTTTACTGTGGGATGGCCCTTTGGGCTCGAGGCCACCATTAAACCTGCAACCAAACGAAAAACATAATATAAAACCTGTGAATTTATGGATATACTACTTTCAAAGGTTTGAGGGAGACGAAAGAGAAATTGCTAAGGAAGGGTATATTGCATGGTGGTGAAATTTCATGGCGGAATGACACAGATAGAGGAAATTTTTAATCAGGGTGTGAAAATAGGGAGGGGTGATTTTGCAGAAAACCGGTAGTTTTCGCGTTGGCAATAGGTGGTAAGTGGTTTCGATTCTTTGGAACGCGATAAAACACAGGCGTTGACACATGTCCTTGCCTAAACCACTGATTTCACGTAGAATATAAGCGTTAATGCATGTGGGTGAAATGAACATGAAATCGATTCTGGGTCGTTAGATATGGGGGATCGACAGTTGGGATCTATTCGCAATTTCGTGCAAATCACAAATGATCGAGAGGGTCGGAAAAAATGCGAAAGAGCGATGACCGTTGGATCTGGAGGATCAACAGTGGAGATGAATAGCGGGAATGTGCAAAATAAAATATATAGGCGGGGGAATGGATGAATGGCGAAAGAGCGATCACCGTTGGATCTGGAGGATCAATAGTGAAGATCCTTTTACAGGGAAGTGGGCGGAATGGAAAGGTGGGGCGAGCACCGAAAGGGTGATGATGCGATGGCCATCAGATCTGGAGGATCAACGGTCAATTTATTATCATAGAAAGGTGGGTAGAAGGGGATGTCGCAGAGTGAAATGAGAAATACGAGAGTCCGCTAGTTGTTGGATCTGAAAGATCAACGGTCCAAATTATATCGCATACGCACAAAAAAAAGAATGAATGGGGTAGAGGGGGGTAGAAATGCGAAGGTGCGATGAAGCGATGACTGTCCAATTAGGGGGATCGACGGTCTAGATGAAATCGAAGAATGGCGGGCAGAAGGGGCTCGGATGGGAGGAAAGCCAAATTGCGATGGCCGATTTCCGATGGGAAGGAGCGTAGACCATCCAATCTGAGATAGATTAATGGTCGGGATCTTATCGGCGGGGGTTTCCATCAGCGGGAAAAGGTTTGGGAACAAAGAAATGGGGATCACCGATGGAGCGAGAACCATTATATTCGAGAGGTCAACGACGGAGATTTACTCGGGGGATCAGCCTATCGGCGGAGAAAAGGAATGGGAACGAATAATTTGGGATCACTAAAGTGCGATGGTGATGGGGGCTTAAGACTTCGGCTGACAGTCGTGGCCCTCAGTCCCATGGCGGAAAAGGGCTAGGGCTAAGCCGAAAGGCGCTTGAGCCCTAAGGTTAAAATGAGCAGAAAATAGTCCAAAATGGGGTTTTTTTAGGGTTCCAATAGATATAAAAGGAGGGTTTAAAACCAGATAAGGAGGATTTATAAGGTTTTTAAGGGAATTTCAAATGAAATGAGGGATAAATGAGGGATTTTTTGAAAGGGGAAATGATGGAAAAATGAGTCTAAAAATAGTGTTTTTAGAACAGTAGGGCTTCTTTGAGGAATTTTGAATGAAGATTGATCCTTGAGGATAAAGAACATGGAGAGGCTTCAAGAAGTCACAGATTTTGCATGAAATTTGTTTCTTGAAGACTGAAAGACTTGTTTTAGCCATCATAGTATATGGAAAATTTATAGATGGCTAACAGTGGCTCCACTTGGGGAGGGTAGCTCCATGGAGGTGTCAAGAACCTCAGAGATAAATCTCTGGAAAATAGACCAGTGCCTTTGTTATTTGCTATGCTTTGACAACCTCCTTCTTCTTTGATCATGCTGCTTAAAAAGATGATCAGTTTTACATTAATAGAATGATTCATTCCCCAAACAACTACCTACACAGATTACTTCCTAGCATTTTTTCCTCTATGGGTGCAGTTGGACTTGCAAACCCTTCAAAACATCAACATTTTATTCTTTTCAAAACAAGAAAAACTAATCTAAATCTATCCTTATTTCTTCCAAGAGTCCAGATTAAATATTTGAACTCTTTTATTTCTACCTATACTACTATTTATCAAGATTAATCTTTTTGATAGATCTGCATTCTCTATATTCTAAAACAGAAATTTAAAACATAGCTAAATCAGGATTAAGTAGTTTGATTTGCTATGGTGTCTATGGCTTTATGTACAAGCTGCACATAGACTTTATTTGCAGAAAAAAATAAAACAAAATTGTGAAGGCTTAAGATCTAAAAATTATAAACATCCTTCTATTCTTTTTCTAGCTCTGGTTTTGATCTATTTAGAGCTATCTTTTTCCTTTTCTTGGTTTAGACTTTGAGTTTGTTTGAACCATTCTTTTCTATTCTAATAAATTCTATTGATAACCCAAGATTATATAGTTTGGAAAATCTTCTTCACTAACCTATCAACATGAAATTCAAATTTACTCAATCATGTTTAGGCTGTATGATTGAATAATTACTAGTGGCATTTGAGCTTGCACACAAACATTATTTTGCAAAAAAGTAAATCAGAAAGATAAGGCCATGATTTGTATTTTTTGAGGCATCTTTATCTATCTATTTGGTTCTATTTTAAGCATGTGGAACCAGTATCTTTTCAGTCTCCTAATCTATCTTTCTTTGAATAAGTTAAGTCTGAAATAATGTTTTATCAATCAAAGTTTCTACTAACTTATCAACATAAATTTAAAGCATGTTCAGCCATGATTAGGCTAGATAACTGAACAAAATATCCCTTTGAATAAGTAGTGGCATTTAGACTAGCTCACTTTCAGAAATTTTCTTTTTGGGTATGGGGCTATACCTCTTTTGAATCCGCCCTCTTTTGATTTTCTTTTCTTTTTATTGTTTTTGTATTTTGTATAATTTCCTTTTAACTATGTTATGTACAATGAATAAAACTTTGAAACTAAGACTCTTGACATAAATAGTGTTTGAGAATCCCGCCATTGACAAGACCTCCAAATAAATCTTCTCCATTCATTTCTTCCAGGAAGAATGCATTATGGCCCCTTATAGAATGAATGATGTAGGGCGCTTGCCACAGTTTCTCAAATTTGCCATGCTTTCCTTTCTCTTCCCTTCTAGAATCCTACTTTAGAACTATATTTCCTATTTGGAAATCATTTGCTTTAGTCCTTCTATCAAATAATTTCTTAATGCCTTCTTGGACTGTTTGTGTTCTTTTATAAACTTCTTCTCTGGATTGCTGTAAATGAATAGTCTGGTTGTTTCTTCTCTACATATCATTCTCTTCAGTTTGCACTTCTTGAAGGAGTTTCATGACTGGAACTCCTAATGATGTTTGGAAAATTGCATCCATACCATAAACCAACTGATAGGGAGACATATTTATAGATTTCTTGGTAGTTAATCTATCAACCCATAAAGCATGAATAAGCTTAATATGCCATGATTTCTGATTCTGTTCCAACAGTTTTTTGATAATATTGAAAAGACCTTTGTTGGAGGATTTAGCTGATCCATTCCATTGGGGATAGTAGGTAGTAGAATGACCCAATGTGATATGATATTTATAGCAAAATTCCACCATTTTCTTAGTCTTGAAAGTAGCAACATTATCTGTGATAATTTTTCTAGGACAACCAAATCTAGATAGTATGTTGGTTTTAAGGAACTTGATAATGACAGAGTCAGTAGCATTCCTAGAAGGTATAGCTTCTATCCACTTGGTAAAATAATCAGTGGCAGTGAGGATCCACTTATGTTGGGCTGAAGAATATGGGTGAATTTCCCTAATGAATTCCAAGCCCCATTGTTGAAAGGGAGCCTCAACATTGATGGGATGTAAGGGTAAAGGTAGGAGTTTTCTCTTGCCATAAAAAATTTGACACTTATGGTAGGATATGACAAGATTTTGAGTATTTGGGAAAAGGGTGGGCCAATAGTAACTAGATCTGAGGATTTTATTTGCTGTAGTATTCCAGTAAAGATGTCCTCCACATTCTCCCTCATGCAGCTCATGCATGATTTTTCCTGCATCAATCTCAAGCAAAAATTTAAGAAAAATTCCAACAGCATTCTTCCAATACAAAACCCCATATAATATGCAATAATTTAAAGCCTTATGTTTCAAGAATCTAGCTTTAGTTTTAGACAAATAAGGAGGGGTATTTAGATAGAGCAGCACGTATATGATATCAGCATACCAAGATGAATTCAAAAAAGTTTCTTCAATTTATAGAGTTGTGAATCCTTTTGTTTCTTTTAAGACATCAACCATATTCATATTTAGTGCTTGGAAGTTTGACTCAGCCATGAGTTTTTCTAATCCTTGCCCTTTGATTAGTTTGGTAGGCATGATTTCTAAGTCATATTCCAGAATAGTAGCAATCCATTTTCCCCTTTTGCCATCAGGGTCTTGACTTAGAATGTCCTTAACAACAGTATGTGGGACAAAAGCAATAATGTGAGAATGTAAAATGTAAACTCTAAAATCTTTCAATGCTTTTACCAAGGCTAAAGCTTGTTTCTCCATGATGTTATACTTGAGTGGAGCATATCTTAAGGCCCTACTGAAAAAGGATATTGGTTGTTCTTGCCCCATGTTATTCTTTTGAAGTAATACTGTAGCTATTGTATGTTCTAATGCAAAAGAAAAGATATAGAAATCTCTGGTGAAATCAGGACTAATGAGAACAGGTGTTTGAGTGAGATCTTGTTTCACTAGTTCAAATGACTGTTTAGCTTGTATTGTCCATTTAACACCTATCTCTTTCTTTAGCATGTTTGTGATATTTCTCAATAGCTCAGCAAGGTTGGGGATGAACCTCCTTAAAAAATTTATCTTCCCAATGAAATATTGTAATTCTTTGAGGTTTCTAGGATGGTTGATTTTCAATATGCCATCAATCCTTTTAGGGTCTACTTTGATTACCTCTTTAGAAATTATGTCGCCAAGAAGTTTTCCTTCTTGGATACCAAAGAGTGTCTTTTTGGGATTCAAAGATAAGCCATATTTCCTACATTTCTAAAAAACGTTTCTCAAGTGGAATAAGTGCTCCTCATCAGTCTTAGAGTAGATAGTGATGTCATCAAGGTATATGACTATGAAGTAACCTATGCCTTCTGAAAAAGCTATGTCCATTTCCCTTTGGAAAGTAGCCCCTGCATTCATTAAACCGAATGGAATTTTAACATACATGAACGTACCCCAAGGTGTAGTGAAAGAAGTTTTAAGTTGGTCACTTGGAAAGACTAGAACTTGGTTATAACCTGAGAAGCCATCTAGTAATGAGATTCTTTGTGAACCAACTACTTTTTGGAGTATGTGATCCATTTTAGGCAAGGGGTAATTGTCTTTTAAGGAAGATTTGTTCAAATTTCTGAAGGCAATAAAAAGCCTAATTTCCCGGGTCTTCTTCCTAACTGACACAAGGTTGGACACCCATTCTGAGTATCGGACAGGGACTATGATCCCGACATCGTACATATTTTTGATTTCTTTCTCAACTGAGGGTAACAAGAGGGGGTTTATTCTTCTCAAATTTTGTTTAAATGGTTTCTGACTTTCTTTGAGAGGAATTTTATGTTGGATGATTTTGGTGTCATAGGATTTCAAGTCTTCATACCCCCAAGCAAACACATCTTTAAATTATCTAAAAAGTTCAATGTATTTCTGTTTTGTGTGAGATGGGAAAGTTTTGGACAGCTTGATTATTTTGGGCTCTTTCATCCCTCCAATGTTACACTCTTCTACATTTGTTTCAGTGGGTTCCATCTTGGGTTTTTTAGCTACATCATTAAAATCAAACAACTCTTCTAGTGGTGTAAGGCCTCTTGGCAAGGTGTCATCTTTGTACTATAGAATTTCAAGTTCTCTTTGATATGATTTATCAAATACTTCTGCAACACAAAGGTTTTGAAGGTGGTTTATATCATCATCAAAGGGCAGCTCTATTTTGGGAGTTTCTTTTTCAATAGAATTATTTCTTTGAAATCTCAAACTCTGTTTTGTGCTTGCAAAGTCATTTTTGGATTGCAGAAAATCATCTATTTTGTCATCATTGTCAAACACTTGCCAATGGTTCAAGTTTTCCGGTACAATAGGCCTGTTCTTTATTTTGATGAGGCATTGATTATTTTCATAAGGTAAAGAGAAGTTGCTGGCAGCAAAGGCAAGCTCATTGGCAAGGTAGTTTTGGGCCCTAGGGATGAAAGTGAGCTCATATTTCTCAAAGGTTTTGAGAAGGTCTAGGGTAGCATTTCTATATTCCCTTAACCTAGGGTTTTTGGCCGAATATTCTCCCTTAATTTTATTGATGATTAGTTCAGAATCTCCTTGGATCAAGATTTACATGGCTTTGAGATTTTTAAGTAAGTATAGACCAATAAGGAGAGCCTCATAATCTGCAACATTATTGGTGCGTTGAAAATCTAACCTATAGGAATGGCCTTCATTTGTGTTGTGGATCCAAACACCAGCTCCCGATCTGGCCTTACCATAAGAACCATCAAAGCTCATATGCCAAAGGATGTCAATTTTAGTTTTGTCAATGTTCTGTACTTCAGGGCTGCTAGAGTTTTGGGAGTCATTTTCTTGATTAGAGAGTTGGTTTGATTGTTCTAGGGGACTTAGTTCTCTCTCATTGTCATTCACTTGTTCACTTATGTCATTTTCATTGTACAGGATGAAGGAGTCTAGGTCTGAGTGAATGGAATAAATTGGTGTGTTATTTGGCCTATCTATGTTACTCACCATGTATTTCATGTGGGATTCCCAGTACAATCTTCTTGTTTGATTGAAGACTGGGATGGTGGCATAGGTCATGTCCATTTGAAGCCTACCCTGGAGTTTGGACCCCCATGATCTAGATAAAAGCATGCCATACTTTGGTGGGATGTCAGCCACAACTATATCCATGACTAGACTCTTAGCAGGGATTTGTGCCAGATTGACACACAGATCCTTGATTAGGCCCAGACACTTAACCCTACTGGAATCAAAAGAATACAATTCTTTGTAGGGCTTTGTGATTTCTAGGCCCAATCTCTCCATCACAACCTTTGGCATGAGATTGTGTGAGGTACCTGAGTCTAGCATAGCATTATGCAAAATTTTGTCATTTATGTTTAGACTTGCATAGAAAGGAGGGACTGCTCCCTCTTGATATCTTCTCTCTACTTCAGGACCAAACAACAGTTCTGGTTTATCATCAGTTAAGTTTAAGGTATCAGTATCCATGCCTATGTTTAACTCTTTGAAAATCTGGGATCTATATACCTCTTGGGTTACCAATTCAATGAGGGGTATAGTGATCTTGATTTTGGCAATCTCCCCCTCAAAACTGAAAGGCGCAGGTGTCTTTATTGCATTTACATCAGTTTTATCAGCCATGAAATTTTCTATATTTTTAATTTGCTGATTCTGATTTCATGGTTTGGACAATAAGGTTTTTTCAGGGCCACTATTTGAAGTACTAGGGTAGCTTGAATCATTACTAGGCTGGCTAGTCTTTTGTTTGTTTAGTTCAGTCTTCTTAGCCGTAGTATTTATGCTTTCTGCTATTTTTTTATGAATAGTTTCAGAGGTCTTTCTAATAGTAGTGTTTGGCTGATTTGTTTTGGGAACATCTTGACTCTTTTTTCTCCTAAGGTTATACTGCCTATGGACTTCCATCATGGCATTCTCAAATCCTAATCTATATTCTTTGGAATCTTCATATGATTTCTCATGTAGTTTTGAGGAAAACATCCTTTGTTCTTCTTCAGTAAGGAATGTGTTATCCTCATCATCTGAACCTATGACATTTACATGGTCTTCTTTCAACTTCTCAGGCTCTCTTTCTTCTTCATCTACATAGTTGTCTTGGAAAGGGGGTTTGATTTGTTGGTCACTCTCTCTTTGTCTGATTGGAGGAGGGTCTCTTCTAAAATTCTAGTTTCCATTTCTTGTTTTGAAGATTAGCTTGATTTTCCCTAGTAGGTGTTCTCTCATTCAAACTGAAATTTTCCATCATCCTCTCCATTGTCCTAACTATGGAGTCAAGTTTGGTTTCGGAAGAGGAGGGTGTAGGTGTTGTGTCATCTCTATAAGTCACCCTTTTTTCTGATCTCACCCTATCCATTTTCTCAATCAAATTGGCCTCTACACTCATAGCCCCCTTTTGCATGTCTTCTAGAGTTAGGTAATCTCTCTCCCTTAGTTGATAGGCCATATCAGCATCGAAGCCTTCAAGATATTTCACCAAGGCAAAGCCTTGTGGAGGTTTTATGTGAGGTGGGAGAGCATTGTAAACACTGTTAAACCTAGTGGAGTAGTCATGAACACTTTCTCCCTGATTTCTCTTAAGATTGTTATACTCGGACAGAATTTGGAGGGGGTTCTTCTTGATTTCCCACTTGTCCACAAAGGTTTGGTATAGAGTAGGGAGATCATGAATGTTGTTGGAAGGTAAGTATTTAAACCATTTCTTGGGTTCTCCCCCTAGGCTCTAAGCAAAAATCCTCATTTTTATGGTTTCTTCTTCTATCTCCATATAGTCAAAAGCATCATTAATTCTATCTACATGTTTTTGAGTAGTGATGGATTCAGTCCCTAATAAGTGAGGGATTTTAGACTGATAGTCATTTGGCAAAGGTAATAGTGGTTGTTGTAGAGCCAGTGGAGCATACCAGGCTGCCATGATGGGAGGGAAAGGAAACAAAGGCTGATTTACAAGGGGAGGATTTGTGAAAGGTGGAGGAGGATGGAGTGAGGTGGTTTTCACACTGGTGGTATGGATGGGTGTAGCTGAGGTACTTGGACTGGAAGACTGATTCTGAGTAGATTTGAGATGAAAAGGGTTGAAATGATGTAGAAGCTGAAAATTAGGTGGAGTGGAAGGAGAAGCTTCTCTACTAAAGCTTCGCTGCAAATCTATGGGCTCAAAGTCAGCTTGGTCAACCCTACTTTGTGACTTGGTCCTAAATAGGTTCTTGGTATGGTGCAAACCAAACTGAGGATCTTGTGAAACTACAAGGTGTTCCAGTGCGGAACTTTCTCTAAGGATGGTCCTAACAGTGGGTGAGTTTTCAGCTTTAGGATTTTTCCACAAAATATTTTTTGGGTTATCAACTACGGTAGGAGGATTTGGGTCCAGGTGTGATTTGGTATAGATCCTTCGTGAAGCCAGATCTCTTTATTCACACAAGGTATAACTAGGCCTTAAAAACTATTTTGGACTGATTTGACACAATCCTAGAACAACCTATGGGACTAGTGGGATGAGGAAGGCCTACTGGAGGCTAGTGGAGTCGCCAGGTGGATTTTTTTGAAATTTTGAAGATATGTATACAATGGTCCACCACAAAATTCTTGATAAAAAATCAATCTAGGGAGTACTTTTGGGTTTTTAGTTTCTTTATGCAGCCTTAAGGTTAATGAGTATCCCCTAACTAAGTCATTATCTTGCTAGGATGATGAAGTAATTAGTTTATACTCTGGCTATGGGTTGGTTTTTAAGTTAGACTAGGGATGTATATGAGTCTATAAGAGTTTGTCAAGCTACTATGAACTCTATCCCACCATGATCACCATTATATTAGCTCCCCATAGTTTGCTAGATTGATTGAGATACAAATTGACAAGGGTAACATTAAACCAAGCTTTGGAATCCAAAGACCTAGCCTTCCTAGATTCAGAGAGGGATCTCTCAATGTGTGCAAAGATGTGTCTTGTTTACTGATTAGGGTTGATTTTAGGCTAAATGTTAAGTGCAAGGTATTTTGATTGTTTTTGGGTTGCGTATGATACTTTGATAGATTTTAGATAGGAAACATGGAAGATTGTTAAGTCATTAGGCAATGTAGTCTAACAAGGTCCAGATAAGTTAGTCAACAGTGTTAAGAGCATTTGCAGGGCAATTCAAATTGGTTGGTGGATCTTGAAGGTTGTGAAGGATTTATGAAATGGACATAAAGATTGAGAACAACAAACTAATAAGGGGCTGAAACTGAATCCTTTATATAATTGTAAACTAAAGGAGTTAGAAAATTGATAAGGACAATAAGAGAATCAAAGGCATAAGTAGAACCTAATCCATTTGATTTTAGACTGAAAACAGATAATTAACTACGACAAAAATTCAGATAAAAACATATAAAGGTAAGAAACTTACCCAACTTTCAGAGCTTTTATCATCTAGAGCAGAAAAACATTTAAGATACACAACTATAACCATAGACGGAGAGAAAAATCTAACATCCAAAGCTACAGCTATAAGGTTTCCTTAAAAAAATTTTAGCTAATTAAAGGCAAAGAGCATGATTTTAAACAGAATCCTCTGACAAACCTAGACAAAGCTGCTTTAAAGAGATGATTCCAAGGACAAAATATTTCAGTGGCAACACTATGCAGGGCTAACCATAAATTATAATTGATGCTAACTGATCTAATTTATTCAAGAAATGGATGAGCTAAGAACTTTTTAGAGAGAAATGAATGATTTCTCTAATGTATCCAAGCATAATAAAACATTAAGGCAGTGAAGGAAAAATAGATTTAAGGTGCCATTAGAAAACATTTATTCTTTGTCCTACTGCAACATAGCAAGATGGAAAACATAATGGAAAACTAGAAAACATAAACAAAAGAAAACTTCACCATCAACCAAGCCTATGGATCTTGCAAACGATCCTTCTCCATCAACAAGCAAATCAGATCATGCATGAGTTCCAAGACATCAATTTCTCTTCAAGAGCTTCAAAGGACTATGTATTATTCTAGCATCAGTCATCAAAATCGAACATTTACAATGAGTTCCAATGCAATATTTATTCTGCAAATGAGGAGGTGAAACTCTTCTAGGGTTCAAAATGTTATTAATTACAGAGTAAATGCATTCCTAGCCTTGAAAACCACGCAGGGCATAAGGTAAGAATATCTGCAGCTATTTCTCTGTTAAATAACTTTTTCTTAATTTCTGAGATAAAGATAAGTGGAAAAGATTGACTTTAAGGCTTTATCTTATCTTTACAATAACTTTCCTGACAGTTTACAATATATTCTTTTGTGTAATAACTACTTATTTGTCTTTACAAATAAGAATTGGCCAAAGGAGTCAGTTGATATTTCTGATTGAATAAATGCTCTGTGTTGATGTGTTCAAGGTTGCTTTAGCCTAATATTTCCTTTAATTTCATCATTAAACTATGTTAAGGCCTTATCTAACTTTTTGCCTTCATAATTCATCATGCTGCGTTTATCACTTTACCGTTTTCTTTAAACCTCCGTTCATCTGTCTTTTAGCTATGTTTTTATCCTTAATCCACTTTGATTAGTCTTTAATCTTCTATTTATGCCTTTGATCCTTTGTTATTCAATCTTCATTAGTTTTCTCTACATTTGTGTGCAGGAGGCTTCTTTGATGCGTTGGAGGATTTCAAAAGGGATCAATGCTTATGAGGCACCGATAAATCATTGATATGAAACCCTGGATCCCTTTCTTCTTTGCTTATAGGCCTTTTTGGATCGTCATCCAAGGCCTGTCACTGTTTTGACTGTGGGATGGCCCTTTGAGCTTGAGGCCACCATTAAACCTGCAACCAAATGAAAAACATAATATGAAACCTGCAAATTTATGGATATATTGCTTTCAGAGGTTTGAGGGAGACGAAAAAGCAATTGCTGAGGAAGGGGATATTGCATGGTGGGGAAATTTCATGGTAGAATGACGTAGAAAGAGGAAATCTTGAATCAGGGCATGAAAATAGGGAGGGGCAGTTTTGCAGAAAACCGATGGTTTTTGCGTTGGAAATAGGTGGTAAGTAGTTTCGGTTCTTTCGAATGCGACACCACACAGGCGCTGACACGTGTCCTTGACTAAATCGTTGATTTCACGCAGAATATAAGCCTTAATTCCTGTGGGTGAAATGAATGCGAAATCGATTCTAGGCCATCAGATCTGCGGGATCGACTGTTGGGATCTATTCACAATTTCGTGCAAATCACAAATGATCGAGACAAAGAGCAATGACCATTGGATCTTGAGGATCAACGGTGGAGATGAATAGCGAGAATGCGCAAAATAAAATATATGGGCGGGGGAATGGATGAGTGGCGAAAGAGTAATCACCGTTGGATCTGGAGGATCAATGGTGAAGATCCTTTCGTAGGGAAGCAGGCGGAATGGAAAGGTGGGGTGAGGGCCGAAAGGGCAATGATGCGATGGCTGTCGGATCTAGAGGATTGAAAGTCAAGATATTATCGGAGAAAGGTGGTTAGAAGGGATGTCACAAAGTGAAATGAGAAATACGAGAGTGCGCTGGCCGTTGGATCTGAAAGATCAACGATCCATAGTATATTGTAGATGCGCAAAAAAGAATTAATGGGGAAGAGGGAGGCAGAAATGCAAAGGTGTGATGAAGCGATGACTGTCTGATTAGGGGGATCGACGGTCCAGATGAAATAAAAGAATGGCAGGTAAAAGGGGCTCAGACGGGAGGAAAGTGAAATTGGGATGGCCGATTGTCGATGGGAAGGAACGCAGACTGTCTGATCTGAGAGAGATCAACGGTCGGGATCTTATCAGTGGGGGATTCCATCAGCAAGAAAAGGTTTCAGAATGAAGAAACGGGGATCACCGATGGAGGGAGAACCACTAGATCTGGGAGGTCAACGATGGAGATTTACTCGGGGGATCAGCCTATCGACAGAGAAAAGGAATGGGAACGAAGAATTTGGGATTGCCAAAGTGCGATGGCGATGGGGGCTTAGGACTTTGGTCGACGGTCATGGGCCTCAGTCTTGTGGCGGAAAAGAGCTAAGGCTAAACCCAAAGGCGCTTGAGCCCTAAGGTTAAAATGAGTAGAAAATAGGCCAAAATGGGGTTTTTTGAGGGTTTTTGAGGGTTCCGATAGATATAAAAGGAGGGTTTAAAACGAGATAAGGAGGATTTATAAGGTTTTTAAGGAAATTTCGAATGAAATGAGGGATTTTTTGAAAGGGAAAATGATGGAAAAATGAGTCTGAAAACAGTCTTTTTAGAACAGCAGGGCTTCTTTGAGGAATTTTGAATGAAGATTGATCCTTGAGGATAAAGAACACAGAGAGGCTTCAAGAAGTCACAGATTTTGCATGAAATTTGTTTCTTGAAGACTGAAAGACTTGTTTTAGCCATCATAGAATATGGAAAATTTATAGATGGCTAACATCTTCTCAACAGAATTCCCAAGGGAACTTCTAAATAGAAACCACAATAGTTCACCTGAAACTTGAAGAACAATTGCATACGAACCACTATGCCTGTATTTCTCATAATGTTGTAGACCTTTCAAGGATTACCTATTCATCACCTACCAAGCTTTCTCAATAGAAACAATTCTTCTGTTGAGAAAATTGTCTCTACATACTTATATATAAAATCCCTAGTTTCTTTATTTGAATCCCTAAAAACTGTGATATAAAGGTATTAACAATAAAATCTAGCAAAGTATGTCAATCCTTCAAAGAGAAATAAATCCAAACTCTTTGTCACTTAAAGCAATGTCACATCTCTCTTCTTGTAAACCCATATAATGAAGGTAGACTATTGAACTCCACACCAAGTTTGGATTTGTGAAAACTCGACCAAAATTAGCGCAAAGTATGCAAGAGAAAAGCAATCTTCTATCACAACTAGTGTATGGATTTCCTTAGAAAGATCTCAGTTAAAGTCTTTAGCAGAAAATAACAACAATTCAACCCTCTATAATTGATCTTGCACATAAATTTCCCTCATATATAAAACTTCAACCTGAGGAAAAATTAAGGTATGCAGGTACAAAATTTTCAACACTTGAGAACTAATTAGTTTTGAAGGTTGTCACTAAGGGTAAGTGTTAGTATGAATCCTTTGTCGTAAAAGATCACTTTAGCTATGCATAACAAATAGCCCTAACATTGATTATGGCTGCAAAATATCTTTTAAGTTTGCTGCATAAAGTTAGATCTAAGCACAAAAGACATTAAGCAGATAAAATATAAAATGGCTCCATGCATCCAATAGACAAAGCAAGAACAATGTATTTGAAAAGAATATTATATTATATTAAAGAATGGGGCACCTGAGAGGAAAACAAGAAAGGTGTTTTCCAGTTCTCCTCAGTGGGATGGGTTCTTGGAAGTCCTCAGTGTTTCAGATCTATGATTCCTCTCTCTTGCTAATGTGGAAAACACAAACAAACATGGAACTCAATGGGAGTTCATAAAACAAAAAATGGAAAAAGGTGACCAAGAGTAGATCTAGTGTGATCTAATGCAATGGAGGTGAATAACAAATGGGGAAAACCCTTCTATTTCTAACAAAATATTGGGGTATTCTAGAACTCGGTGCATGAATAGAATATTATTAATCAAATTCTAGAATCACCCTTTAGGAATATTTTATTATATTTGTTGGAGGGAAAAGGATTTTTGACTTGGGTCAATTCCTTTATTTATAAATAACAAATAAATAAATGATTTATTTATTATTTTAAGGAATGATGGGGATATCCTCAAATAAATGATGGTTTATTTAATTATTTTAAAATGATTTAACTTCAAATTTAACTAGGAATAATATTTAAATAGTGATTTAAATAACTTATTCTTAGGAAATAATCAAATAAATAATGATTTATTTAATTGATTTCCTTGTTTTGGGTTAAATATGACCAGGAAATATAGATAAATGTTATTTTTCGTGGTGAAAGCAATTTTACTTAGGGTAAAATTGGTCTTACATGGTGTACTTAGGTCAATCTAATAATAATGGGTTAGATGACCAAAAAATGATGTAACGGATTGCACCCCAATGTACGAGTGTTAGGAGAAAATCGTATGACTGAAGTACATTGTAAGAACTCAATCACTAGACAGTAAGATGGAAGTGAGAGAGAGGAATGTAAGGTAATCTAAAGTGTTGAAGGACTAGACCCTGAGGAGACGAGACTTACAGGTGCAACAAATCTCAAATGTATGAAGTGGTACCAATGTGAAAGGCGGCGGGGGAGGCATACCTATGCCTGCCGAAACAATAGTACAAAAGATGAGGCGCCAGGTTAACCACGGAACGCAATAATGAAATAGGTGCTGGCCTAAACGTGAGCCAGAGAAATAGAATGATGAATCCCATATACATGCTATGCCTGGAATAACCGTTAGGACTTATACAATAAGTGTAGTACATGAGATACAAATATACCCAAATGCCCCCTACACACAGGGAAGGGCTCGCAAAATCTGACTGATACAAGCAAATCGAAAAGGCACTGCAATCAACTGAGGCCGATATCATCAAATGAGAGGAGCCACATCAAGGATTGAAGTGACGAAGTCATCCGGGCATGTGGGGGGCTACCTGGAGGGCCACCGCCTTATGAGGGTTGAGACATCTCACACACACCCGGGTATTACCAATAGCTGCTGATGCATCACTGAACCATCAAGCATATAGATCACGATTGGGCTGAAAAAGAGCGCAAACCAAGGTACATTGCCGCTTGGACCTAGCTTCTGGAGTAGATAAGTTGATGGTGACAGAAGTAGGTCTGCCATAGGTGAGGCAATGAGGGAACCCCAACTAAGGCATGAGAGAAAATAGTAAAGTGACGAACAACTAGACAGTAATGATGATGATGGAAAGAGGGATACGAATGAGTAGATGGATGACTTCCCTCGTTAGAGCATCCAGGGTATGAATGTTTTGGTGGCAGCTGACACAATATTAATGAGGGTAAATGATGATGGTACTTAAGGCCATAATGTGCAACATGGGATGGGAACTGATCGATGAAGAATGGAGGGCAATGTGGGGATAAAAAGGGATCAGACAAAGACTTTTAGGACAGATGTGGACTCGATGCAGGTGCTCTAAACAAAGGCGACTCAGTGGTGCTGCCATGTAGTAAAGGTCCAATGGGGAACCATAAAAGCATGAGTACAATGGGGTAGCTCATGACAAAAATCATCACAAACAAGGACAAGTAAGGAGGCAAAGTGGTGCCCCAAGTACAAGTGTTGTAAGTGAAGAAATTCGATTTTGAGAAGAGATGGAGAGACCCTGCATGGACAAAATGTGTCCTGGTGAAGTATCAAAACATGAAAAAATAACAGATATCCATTTTAGTTCTCGGTGAGAGCTTTCCAATGGTGTGGAAAGTTTGTCAAACGGGGCTATGGTTGGGTCGCAGTGGGCGAAAGAAAAATCAGGGGTTTTCTTCTAATAAGGCATTTTCCCTCCAAAATCATTCATTTGCTTGTGTAGCTATGGTGAATGTGGAGAGGAGAGAAGGCCCTAAATCTTGCAGTGATCGTAGTGGACAAATTGACTGTTGGAATCGTGATCCATCAGTTGCAGGTAAGAGGCCTAATCCTACTCTTTGTTTTTGATGGATTCAAAGTTCAGATTAGGGTCTAAAATCTCAGGAACTGCCCCTACTTCATCCTCATGGCTGGGTCACACTTATTGGGGCAAAAACTGCGACCTGGGACACAGGTTTTGGCCTGGAAAGTGTAACCTGGTCCAAGATTTGGCTGAAAAGTGCAACCTGTGAGAAGGAGGGGGTTTCAGGGCTGTTTTGGGCTGAGATTTAGTTTTGGTGTGAGTTAATCTAGTGTTGATTATCTGTAGACTGACAAAGACGGTGTTTGTGTGCAGATATGGCAGATATATGGATCAAATGGAGAGAAAGAGATCTAGGTACATTGCGGACAGAAATCGAAGCAGATCAGGGTGTCCGTTATGCACTGGCTAGATTTGGGGTTCTAAAATTTTTGGAGAACCCTTTGATGAGGGCTGGTGAGCCCTTGTTGGCCCGGATTATCAGTTATTGGGATCCAAATCGTGAGGTGTTTATAGTGCAGGGGCACAGGATCGAGCTGACGGTCCAGGATCCGTATTTCTTGACTGGTCTCCCTCCATTGGGGATGGTGGGGAATACGCAGCCAATGTTACCGCGGGGGCATAACATTGTGGAGTTTGTTGAGCAACATTGTCGACCGAGTGTCTGAGTCAAAGGGACTCGGATATCTATTGGGGATTTAGAGAGGTTGGAGACCCGGGCAGTGGCCGCAGCAGTGTTGTGGATCTTGGGCAATCAGGCACTCCATCACATCATTGGAGGGCAGATGATGATTGTGGAGAGTGTGTTGGGTGGGACCTATTATGGGTGGGCCCAGATGATGTTGGTGTCGTTGAAACGACAGCTGTCGCTATGTAAGTGGCAAGTGAATCACGATTGTGCGTATGGGACAATATTGTGCTCTTTCTTCTTTGAGAAGATACTGACCTTACGACCTCATGTACAGTTGCCTGATGGGGGCCCGAGAGAGCCCCGGATGCATCAGTGGGGATGACTACTCAGTAGAGGAGGGGGAGGGGCGGTCGGACGAGTGTTTCGACCAGAGTTCTTCACCCATTGGGATCAGATGCCATTATACATAGACGACTATCCCTATAGTGGGATGAGTTATTGGGGAGATCCAGACTTTCCGCTTCCACCTGGTCGAGTATGGGGACCTGATGGTAAGTGAAAAGCAACTAATTTTTTATGTGCCTTTTATATTTTGTGACTAGTATTCATGGTGCTAATCCTTATACTGTTTGGGATGCAGATATAGCTCCAGTAAAACCAGCCGGATATATGGGATGACCTACAGTAGCAGGAGCTACAGGTGCAAGTGAATCGAGGACAGGACAAAATGAAGAGATGGCCGCACTAGTGGAGGACATCCGTCGTAGATGTGAGGGACTGCTGACCGGTGTGTCGGAGCATGGTTGGCAGGATTTAGACGACCGATACGTAGAGCTGTGTATTGGGCTACCCTCAGAATGGCGAGGTATCATGCGACGCGTGGTGATGGCTGGTCAGATGGTGTGTGATCTACGAGCTGCGGGAGTAGAGCCGTTGGCGTGGGATCCTCCAGAGAGTGATTAGGTGTGGGGCAGGTGGTGTCCCCCAGTATCTATGTAGGGGCAAGTGGTGCCCCCCAGTTTTGTAGTTTTGTTTTTGTAACATGCTATGGGCATGCCATATGTTTCAAAGTAGTGGACTCTGAAAACACATGTTATATGATATATATATATGATTTATGTGCATTTTAAATGTTATGTCTTGTTTGTGATAAATTCCAGTCTAGAACATGATTTGCGATCTGATCTACGTAGTGATTGTGACTTCTAGGGATGTGGTTGAATGAAATAAATCGAAATTCACGTATCAAAAGTCTCACCCATAAATATTGTCTAAACAAGATAGGATTATGCATGCAGTAGACACCATTAAGTTGCAAGACAATAAGCAGGGAATCTAAATAAACGTGCAGATGGAGGATAAGATGGGAGAGAGCATCGACTAAGAGACCACGAACTGCATCATACTCGGCCTGATTATTGGTGGCAGTACCAATGCAGACCCCATTTGCAAGAACAAGGGTATGCACAGGGGTAAAGATGGCCCAGGTGGCCGAGGTGAGGTTTTAGGAATAGCGACTTGCACCATCGGCATAACCAATGTAATGAGTGGACGAGAGGGTCGAGGGAATAGCATCACAAGATAAGAAAAGTGAGGATGATCGGGGACTTATGTTGCGACGTACATCATAGATATGGATGGGAGGATTGGGATGAGGTGAAGATAGGGAAAGGTGGTAGAAACCATAGGAGGCTGCAAAGCTACCTAGATCATCAGTCTGGGAAGAAAGGTGCACATACGGGTCATCAGGATAAATGACAGAGGAGCAAGTAAAAATATGGTCGAAACATGAAGAGCCCAAGAACGATGTTGAAGGGGGATCAAGCGAAATAGACAAAGTGGATTCGAGGGGGGATGTACTCCGAGGGTTGGGTGGATGATGATAAGTACAGGAGAGGAGTAGCAGACTCGGACATCTCAACATTAGGGGGAGGGATGTTAATGGTAGCGGGGGGATCCTCAAGTAAACTTGACGCATACTGAGCAAGGATGGGTGAGGCAGATTGATTCTGTTCAACTTCATACTCACGAATGACCTCTAAAGAGGCTCGATAATGCGTGAGGTGAGGACAATGGTGAGAATAATGGCCATGGACACCACATAAAGCGCAGGGTTTGTTGGTGCGAAGAGCCTTTGGGTTCTTGGTTACGGGTGAGGAGGAAACAGAGGTTTCAAGGGCCGTCGATTCAGGGAACGCGACTTTAACCATGGGTTGGATATGGGGAAACTCAGGACAAGTATGGGTGGCATGACCGATAGCATCACACAAGGCGCAAGGCTTAGCGGGTGGAGGGGGAGTAGGGTTGGGTGCGGTGGCCTTATCTTTGTATGCCCCCCTGCGAGTTTTTCTTTTCTTGCCCATAGCGGTCTCAGCATGAGGAGGGTCGTGCAAAGGGGCTAGGGGTACTGTAGCAGTGGGAGGAACAACGGGAATCGGTTGAACTAGTGTCACAACAATGTATGGTTTAGGGTGGCTGGGAGGGGTCTCGGTTGGAGGAGTAAGATACCATACCGGTATTCCCAATGTTAAATTGGGTAGGGAAAGGGTGGCCATGACAGGAACCGAATAGACTCTAGGGGGGGACCAAGGAAAGGGATTTGACTGGCGGAGTAATGGCCAAGAGGGACAACTCCTAAATGGTGGAGGCCTGAGGGAATCGATTCGGGAGGGTAAAAAGGTTCTGGAGTGTGAGGGGGAGGGGAAGGACCCAGTGGGAGAGGTTGAATCAGCTGAGGCGAAGGGCTAGGAGCAGGGTGCGTCGGATGAGGTGGAGGTTGCTGACTAGCCAAAGCAGGTTGCAGGAGGGCAGCCTGAGATGATTGCATCATGCAAACATTTGCTGAGCTAGGATCAGAGACAGGAGGAGGGGGGGGGGACCGAGGAAGGTGCCAAGAAAAGAGGAGTCTTTGTAGACGCCAGGGGAAACATTGGTCAAAGAATCAACAGTTTACTTATTGGTGACAGTAGAGATGGTGGACTCAGGTGAGGTATGAGATTTAGGTTCATGATATGACAATTGGTCAATGGTGACAATTTTGCTGTTATGAGGGAAAAACATCTTGCGGTGGACTGCGGATGGGACGACAGACATGGCATAGGTGTAACTACACCCCAAAAGAATGTTGTAATCAAGAGAGGTGTTGATAACTTCAACATCAACACAAACAATTTTTCCAGCAAGGGTGATAGGACAGTTGTAGAAAAGGTCGATGGGCTGGGAGGCATGGCTGTCCCACGCACAAAGGGTAATTGTGGAAGGGGCCAACTCAGGAGATCCAAGTTGTTTCCAAACCAAAGAAGACATTACACAGGTAGATGCCCCCTCATCAATAATACACAGAGCGACATTGGGATTCCGGATTTTGACTGGGATTTGGAAAGCAACAGAAGGAGGAAGAGGGGGATGGGCTGACTGACGAGCGTTGAAAACAATCAATTGGTCATCAGCAGGATCTATAGCACCCATGGCAGATAGTAAAGCCTTCTTTTGAGAAGGACACGATTGGAGGAGTTCCAGTGTTGAAATGGCAGTAGGGGATTGTGCCAGATCATCTACTATACTGTACGAATGGGCAGCTCGACCAGAGGCAGCATTTCAGCGTAATGGGCCCTTAGGAATTTTGGTATGAACCTCAGCTTTGGACGAAGGGATTTGCAAGGGCCCATTGGGTGTCGATAGAGGCTCTGTAGGACCTGAAGATAGGGACTCGGGAGGGGTGGAGTACTGTCGGGACTGAGTTTGAAGGTTAAGATCGACGGTGAGAGGTGGGTCAGAGGCCATCATGATAATTTGGTAATCAGAGGAACCAGAAAGGGAAGGTTTAGTGGTGGCCAGGGCATGAGGAGATTGAGTAGCAATGAATCCTTGTTGAGGGAAAGGATCAATAAACACAACGGGTTGGGAAGTAGTCTGATGCGGAGAGGTAGTAGGAGAGGAGTGTTGTCCCTACACAGTGGCCTGGGACTCCCACATTTGTCGCATCTGTGGTAATAGGGGACAATCGTGAGTGTAATGACCATAAATGCCGCAACATGAACAAGGCTTATTGGTGCGAAGCGGTCTGTCCGGCTTGGGTTGAGAGCCCTGTGGCTGGTTAGCAATGTTAGGGTCAATACAAGGAGGATTAGGTCCACGATTACCAGGGGTGGAAGGATTGCCTCTCCTCCGCCGAGGAGTAGTCGCCCCTTGTTGCGCAAATACGTGCCCTGGGGGGGTAGTAACTGTGGCTGTGGGGGTGGAGGGGGCAAGGGAGTGGGAGGTCCGAATGCTGGAGGAGCTGGGACACCAGGCTGCGGATAGGGATAAGGGTGAGAATGGGCAACATTGAGGTAAGTAGGAGTGTGGGAAAAAGGGGAAGGCATGCCATATCCAGGATACATGTTACCGGGAGGGGGAAAGGTGCTGGAGGTGCTGGCCCCTCCGGGAGGAAAACCATAGGGTATAAGAGGTTGAGCAGTGGTATGGGACAGAGCTCTGACGATACCATCAGCAGAATGAGAGGTTCCCGAGGCGTTAGGGCCACCGGGCTTGGGGAGGTCAGGAAGGACGATATAAACATAACCGGATTGAGCATAAATAAGGTCATACTTCAAAGCTATTTGAAGGGCGGATTCTTCAGTTTGGGGAAAGTGGGATGTGACATATTTACTAATGGGAGGTAGGAGAGAGCGAAGGAACCAGTCCATCTAAACCCGATCTTCAAAGGGGGGAGCGTGACACAAGCTCCATCTTTGTCGCCATTCTGGGACATGAGCGAAAAGGTGGGTCGAAGAGGATTGATGAAAAGAGGTTAGGAGTTCAGTACTAGTGTCGTATCAGAGAGGGAGATGGAAATAAGATAAGAAAGCTTGGGCAATGGTTGCAAAGGTGGTATGGGAAGAGGTGGCTTGATCAACATACCATTTGGAAGCTTCGCCGGTAAGGGTGCGTTGGAATAAACGAAGACGAATGGAGTCATCGGTGATGGAATTAGAGGAACACCACATGTGGAAAGATCAGATATGGTTGGAGAGATCTTCACTAGCAAGGCCTTTGAACTTGGGAATGTCGGAGGGGAGCTTGGTGGGCATAGCAGGCCAACTGATATCGTGGCGGATAGTATCATTAATAAGCTGATTGAAGTCGGGGAGACTAAGGCCGGCAATATAAGGGAGCAATGGGGCAGTTGAGGTAGGTCCCGTAGTGGTTCCACTGGACATGGAGGCAACAGTAGAACTGGGGTTGCTACTGGTAGTAGGCCCTGAACTAGACATGGTGAAAGTAACAGGGGGAGAACCAGACGGAGGGGGAGAACTCGAACAATCAGAGGAAGAGTCAGAGTGTGGACTCGGGGGAGGACTTACTCGATGGTGATGGGAAGGAGGAAGTCGACCAACCGGAAACTGAGGGTGAAGGCCAAGAAGTCTCCGGGACAAACACCTTGGAGGCGCAATGATGATGGGAAGAAGAAAAACCGACAAGAGTAGAAAGGTGCAAAGGTAAGAAGTGACAAGGGCAGGGAGGTGCAATGTCAATTAATTTTAAAGTCTTTGCCAGGCGGTGTTAACCAGGCTCTTCTTCTCTTAGGGTCAGTGTGTGGTTTGTGTTAATTTTAATTGATTAAACCCAACCGTTTTGAGAGAAAAAGAAAAAAGTGTGTCGTGTAACTGAAAAGAAATCTGCAGTAAATAAGACTAAAAGAACAGAAAATTAACAGCATCAAATTTATCCCAAGGAGGTGGGTCTCTCACAACTAGTCGATAAGGGGGAAGAGCACGCAAAAAGAGGCCAATTAGATCTAAAGTCTGGAGGGACTGGGATCTAATGGCAAAATCTACTGAAAAGTGGTGCAGAAAGCAGCAAAGAGGCAGGGGCAAGGTTGCTGCTAGAAAAGAGGAGATCAGCTAAAAATAGGGGGGTCAAAGAGGTGACCCTAGAGATGAACCCAAACAAAACGAAAGGAGGTGTTTGGAAAGGGAAGAAGAGCTGACCTGTGGGGATCTGAAAAGGAGGTATCAGATCTGAAATAAATAAGGCTGAAACTCTGGAAATTCAGACGTCTGAAACAGCAGAAAACTCTCCCACAAAAAGTGGAGGGTACTTGAGCCCTAAGGGGAAATATTCCCACTTAGGTGAGTGAAACAGATCAGAAACAGGTCTGAACAGGTGGAGACAGAGGCTGGAAAACCTTAACAGAAGCTTCAGTCAAACCCAGAAAAAGTGCTGGAAAATTACAGAGAAAAGTGCAGGTTGCAGGTTTTGGCCTATTTTCAGGCCAAGTCGCAGGTTTTGAGTAGAAAAGTGTGACCTCAAGGCCAGGTCGCACTTTTTGGGCCGATAAGTGCAACCTGCAGATCCGGGTCTCGCGGCGGCATATTTCAGAAAATTTTGTCATCTCAGCTGCGGCTGATGTCGGTCACCTGCGCAATAGGGTCAGAAACACACGGAAGTTATAAATTTGAAGGTTTGAGGGCTTTAGAGGTAAAAACTAGCATAAAAATAGGAAAAACAGAAAATTGAAGAGAAACCCTAGGGTCTGAAATAGCTGGATATGCAGGAATATAGAAAACGACAGTGGTTGCAAAAGAAAACCCGTGTGGAGTCGCCAATTGTTAGTATGAATCCTTTGTCATAAAAGATCACTTTAGCTACGCATAACAAATAGCCCTAACATCGATTATGGCTGTAAAATATCTTTTAAGTTTGCTGCATAAAGTTAGATCTAAGCACAAAAGACATTAAGCAGATAAAATATAAAATGGCTCCATGCATCCAATAGACAAAGCAAGAACAATGTATTTGAAAAGAATCTTATATTATATTAAAGAGTGGGGCACCTGAGAGGAAAACAAGAAAGGTGTTTTCCAGTTCTCCTCAGTGGGATGGGTTCTTGGAAGTCCTCAGTGTTTCAGATCTATGATTCCTCTCTCTTGCTAATGTGGAAAACACAAACAAACATGGAACTCAATGGGAGTTCATAAAACAAAAAATGGAAAAAGGTGACCAAGAGTAGATCTAGTGTGATCTAATGCAATGGAGGTGAATAATGAATGGGGAAAACCCTTCTATTTATAACAAAATATTGGGGTGTTCTAGAACTCAGTGCATGAATAAAATATTATTAATCAAATTCTAGAATCACCCTTTAGGAATATTTTATTATATTTGTTGGAGGGAAAATGATTTTTGACTTGGGTCAATTCCTTTATTTATAAATAACAAATAAATAAATGATTTATTTATTATTTTAAGGGAATGATGGGGATATAATTAAATAAATAATCGTTTATTTAATTATTTTAAAAATGATTTAGTCAAATTTAACTAGGAATAATATTTAAATAGTGATTTAAATAACTTATTCTTAGGAAATAATCAAATAAATAATGATTTATTTAGTTGATTTCCTTGTTTTAGGTTAAATATGACCAGGAAATATAGATAAATGTTATTTTTCGTGGTGAAAGCAATTTTACTTAGGGTAAAATTGGTCTTACATGGTGTACTTAGGTTCATCTAATAATAATGGGTTAGATGACCAGAAAATGATGTAACAAGCAGAAGACACAGAAAAATTAACCTCCTCCTTCTAATAGACACTTTCCGAGCTCTAACCCTCCCAGCCATGCACTCATTAATGGTGTCCTGAAGTTTACTAATTAAAAATGTATATCTTTTTTCTTTGAAAATATAGAAAATAGAAATAAAACAAAAACTCAATTCGTGGAGTGAAAAATATCCACAAAAATCCAAACCCTACCACTATTTGAGTGCCAATGGTTAGTGAAGGAGGAGCTAAGGTTCTAGGAAGTAGGACAAGGGTGTATAGCCTTATAGGTCTATGTGAACAACAATGTGAACTTGGTGATAAACGAGCAACAATGACTTGACTAGGTCCACATGTCAATTTTTATTTGAAGGAGGATAATGAAAATAAGCCTTTGTGATTGTTAAATCTTCCCAAGCCAACCCTGTAGAGGAATTCCTATCGGTATAATTATGTAAAAAATATAATATAAATGCATAGAATAATTTTATATAAGTTATATTTTACTTATACTATAATGCTATTTTAGAAGATGTTGTATTCATAAAAAATACAATTAAATGATTAATTTTCCCTTCTATTTAATAGACAAAATGGTCCATGATAATTACTTTTCTCATTAAATTTTAATAGTAATATCCACCACTTTATATATATATATATATATATATATAACTCAAGTCTCGACAACATAGGAATGACTATCTTATGGGGATGCTAACCAAAACTTTGAAGATACTAACCTAGCAAGGTCTATAATTTAATATATGACCCATTTGTGTTCTCATAAGTATGTGATTTATAAAATGATGTTATTATAATAACATATTTTTATAATAAAATTTAGTTCGATATTAATAATATTTTAAATTTATGGTCCACGAGGTTTTGGATAGACAGTGATCAAGTGCTCCGTTAAGGCACTCCTTGATGTGAATTCAATGGTTCAATTCCCTGCCCCGATCAGGATGATATATTGCACATGATAATGAAGATGTAGTCCTACCCAGCGTACAAAAAAAATATATTTTTAATTTATGATTTTTATTTTTCAATTTTAATATTTTTTCTCTGAGGGCTATAATCATGGCTAGAATGAGATTGTTGGTACTAGGCTAGCCCACAAGTATATACTCATTTAAGACTTCATAAATGCATTACAATTCATTATGTCACTAGCAAATATTTGAACTTCGGTGGGAAAGATAACAACCATTCTCGTCAACCACTCGAGATAACCCTAATTGAATTTTATTTTTCAATTTTATATAAATAATAATAATAATAAAATATTTAATATAATATAATATATATATATATATATATTATTGAATAAATAATGAGCCTTAGGGGCATCTTAATTGGCTATGACCATGAAAATGAAGTGTTATGTATACATAGGTTTTAGGTTCAAATCCCCCTAATTCACCTATTCCTATGGAAAAGACATATGTAGGCACCTAGAAGTTATAGTGGTAGTTGTTGGAATTGATTCCATGTCAAGCAAGTTCAAGGCCCACCTAGTTGTTAATTCCTTTAGAAAAATAATATATTGAATATGATAAATTAAAGGTTATATGTACTATGGTTCAAGAGTATGATAACAATAAATGGACTATGGTTTATAAAGTATGTGTTTTTGAATATTACAACGTGGATTATTGTAGTATGTGTTTTGTGATTCAATGATGATGTAATCCAACATTGTATACTTTATTATTCTTATATGAGAATAAAGGTTTTCTCTTTCTAAGTTTCCCACTCTACAAATCCAGTTACAATAAAAATAGTGTATTCTTCTCTCAACTACTTCCAATAACCAACCTCAATCATTTATTCCATATACATTTAGTTTACATGATATTTGAACCCCTCTTGAAACTAATATGATTGTAAGAAAATAACCCCAACATGTTACTCTCTTCCTTATAGTCTATTTTAATAGAGAAATTACCTCTAAATATTTATTTTTCATCCTTAAGCTTCTTCACTTGCCTTGTAGAGCCATTTCTATATAGTAAATTATCATCAAAAAATAACAAATGAGTTAGACAAATTGTACTTCCAATCATGATAACAACAATTCACTCATTTCTTCTGGCTTCTAATTGGGCTCTAGTCAAATATCTAGCCACTAATAAGAATAGTAAAGGAGAGAAAGAGCACTCTTACCTTAACCCTTTATTAGGTTTAATGAATGTTGAGGTTTATCCATTAATAAGGATTACAAATAGCACTATACTAATACACCCTATTATCCATTTAACCATTAGTAAATTGAAAGCAATTTGCGATAACATTAATCTTAGGTATAATAACCAACTTGGTCTACCATACATCTTTGATAAATCCAATTACAAAACCATGGTTGTTTGACCTTTTATTTTTATAGCATGAATACATTTCTAAGATACCCATATTACTTTATGAATATGCGTTTCTACTTGAAGATTAAATTGCTTATGTGAGATAATAGTTGAAAAATATTTTGACTCACAGTGTTTTGTTAAGGCACCCCGTGGTGAAAATACCACTAGATTGAAATTCCATGGAAAAAGTTAAGACATGCTAAGGGTTGGTGTGGCCCAAGTTGAGTGTAATCCTCAGGTGATTTTGACGGCTTAGATGCCCCTTATGTGGCTACTCAAGCCACAAGTTAGATGTGCTAGTCCTCTTAGGACTCACATTACCTAACAAACAAACAAAAAATTATTTTTAAAAAAATGACCAAAGATGTCTTGACTTCATATGGCTGACCAGAGTGGTGTGGGGTCTTTGTGGAGCACTTAGTGGATAAAAAGGAGGCAATTAATTTATTTATAGAAATCCCTTGGTGGTGTTACTTCAATTGTGAGAAAATTGTATAAAGTTGTTTGTGGTTGGGCGAGGGCCAAATTTTGTTCATGTATTTTTAAAATGTATATATATATATATATATATATATATATATATATATATATATATATATAATAATAATAATAATATTTTTACAGTATTACTAATAATAATAATTTAAAATAAAAGTATAATTTAGTTATTTTTATTGTTTTTTTTTAATTTTAACAATATGAGATATATGATAAAAAATTGTCATGCTTGTGAATTGATTAACGTGCTTTATTATTAATTCATTAATAATGATGATTAATATTTATATTAATATTTTATTTCTGTTTAAAAAACAAATAAAGAGAAAAATTATGAGATCACCATCATTTTATTCACTTAAATGGTCAAAATTCTCTTAGTTAAAATTTTTTAACATTTTAATTTTGTTCTTATTTTTACACAAAATCATATTTCTTTTCTTTTCACACATATAATATTTTAATAATAAATTTAACATAAAACAATTATATCTTTACTTAAAAAAAAACCTAATTACGTGTTAAGCCACGATCTTTGCCGTACCACGAACTAATTTTCAATAAATTTGTTTCATATTTATGTGCTCTTAATAAATCATACGAAAAAAGGAACAATTTACGACAAATGGACATCACCAACCATTTTTCCGTTGAATTCATCTTGCTTTCTTTCCGATCATTGCGCCACTTTCCGCCCACAAAG
>CM076571.1:795659602-795827461 GCA_034641835.2 Pinus albicaulis
GCACATGGACCTATGTGGACCTGCTAGAACTAAGACACCAAGTGGAGAATCCTACTTCATGCTGATAATAGATGATTTCTCCAGAATGACATGGGTTTCTTTTCTCAAGAACAAATCAGAAGCACTGGAAAAATTTAAGATATTCAAAGCATTAGCCGAAAATCAAACTGGATGCAAACTTAAATGTATCAGATCAGACAGAGGAGGCGAATTCATAGATTATGACTTTGCAGGCCTATGTAATGAACATGGGATAAAGCAACAATTTACCATTGCAGGGACACCTCAGCAGAATGGAGTAGCAGAGAGACAAAACAGGTCCGTACAACAAATGGCCAGAGCTATGATGCAAGAGAGCAACATTACTCAAACCTTTTGGGCAGAAGTTGTACACACAGCAGTACATATTCTAAACAAAGCTCATTTAAGACCTAATAGTGATAAGACTCCTTATGAACTATGGCATGGTAAACCAGCATCAATCAAGCACTTTAGAGTTTTTGGCAGCAAGTGCTACATAAAAAATAATGATGAAAATATGGGGAAGTTTGATGCAAGAGAAGATGAAGGAATATTCTTAGGATATGCATCCAAGAGTAAAGGATATAGATGCTACAACAAGACTCTTCGAAAAATTGTAGAAAGTATTGATGTAAGATTTGATGAAGAACTCCCAAACAAGACAAGAGATATAGACTGCAGCAGCTATTCAGAAAATCATGAAGAAGAGGACCAAGATGATGATGAAACAAGCAAGACATCAAATGATACTGAACTGAACTCAAAAAACCCCTTGAGATACACTCAAAAGAACCATCCAGAAGATCCAATCATTGGAGACAAGAGTGTAGGAGTGCAGACAAGAAGGCATCTAACTGAACAGACAGAAGAGGTATAAATAGCCATATTGTCACAAATAGAGCCAAAGAAATTTGAAGAAGCCAGCAAGGACAAGTCTTGGGTGAATGTAATGAATGAATAATTGGACCAAACTGAGAAGAACAATACCTGGGAACTAGTTCCTAGACCTACTAAGAAAAATGTCATAGGCTCAAAATGGGTATTCAAAAATAAAATGAATGAGGAAGGACAAGTAATCAGGAATAAAGCCAGACTTGTCTGCAAAGGATACTCACAAATTGAAGGACTTGATTACGATGAAACATTTGCCCCTGTAGCCAGAATGGAAGCTATCAGAATGTTCTTGGCATTTGCATGCTATCAAAACTTCAAAGTATATCAAATGGATGTAAAATCTGCATTTCTGAATGGAGACTTAGAAGAAGAAGTCTACATGGAACAACTAGAAGGCTTCTCATTGACAGACAAAGAAGACTATGTCTGCAGACTGAAGAAGGCCTTATATGGATTGAAACAGGCTCCCCGTGCTTGGTATTCAAGACTGGATAAATATTTGCAAAAACAAGGCTTTAAGAGAGGTGGAGTAGACAACAATCTATACATAAAAGCCCATGAAAATGAACTCCTGATTGTTGTAGTATATGTTGATGACATCATGTTTGGTAGCAACAGAGAAGAACTAGCAAGAGGGTTTGCTGATGAGATGAAAACAGAGTTTGAAATGTCCATGATTGGAGAGCTCAGTTTCTACTTGGGACTGCAAATTCAGCAAAAGAACACAGGTACATTCATCTCACAAGAAAAATACTTAAAGGAAATGCTGAAAAAGTTCAATATGGAGAACTGCAAACCTATGTCAACTCCCATGACCACAAGTTGCAAGCTATGTACTAATGATGGGTCTGCTGATATAGATCAAAAACTCTACAGATCCATGATTGGAAGTCTATTGTATCTGACTGCATCAAGACCAGACATCATGCTAGCAATAGGACTAGTGGCTAGATATCAAGCAGCACCTAAACAAAATCACCTTCTTGCAGTCAAAAGAATATTCAGATATCTACAAGGAACAACACAGTATGGACTTTGGTATCCTAAAAGCAAAAACTTCACTTTATCAGCATACACAGATGCAGATTGGGCCAGTTGTGTGGATGACAGGAAGAGTACAAGTGGAGGTGCATTCTATCTAGGAGAAATTATGGTGGCATGGTTAAGCAAGAAACAAACATCTATCTCCCTATCTACAGCAGAAGCAGAATATATTGCAGCAGCAGCATGTTGTACACAAGTCATGTGGATGAAACAAACTCTACAAGACATGAAGGTAAGCATTGATGAACCTATCGTGATAATACAAGTGCTATAAGTATATCTAAAAATCATGTGCTTCACTCAAAAACTAAGCATATCCCAATCAAGTATCATTTTCTCCAAGAACAAGTGGCTCAGAAGATAGTAAAACTGGAATATGTACCAACAAAAGAACAGACAGCTGATATATTTACCAAACCTCTTGCTGGAGAACCATTCCAATATTTGAGGGATAAACTAGGGGTAGTATCTGTAGATGCTACTCTCTGATATAAAGAGAAAGCACAGTCTCAGGGGGAGAACAGAAATGATAATATCATTCCAGGGGGAGATCAGCCAGCAAGGAAAGCATGAATCAGGTCCTCGGGATCAAAGGATTAAGACAAAAGAACACCAAGTTATTATCCTAGAGTTGTCTGCATTATTCAAGCATGAAAAGGTCAATTACAGAACAAAAGCATCAGTTTGAATCCAATCATACATCTCTGATTAGATAAAAGCTGATACATCTGTATTCTAT
The DNA here is from genome assembly GCA_034641835.2 of Pinus albicaulis. Taxonomy (NCBI): domain Eukaryota; kingdom Viridiplantae; phylum Streptophyta; class Pinopsida; order Pinales; family Pinaceae; genus Pinus; species Pinus albicaulis. The sequence goes on from CM076571.1 coordinate 795,662,301, forward strand.
GAAGTATCATTATTCTCACTTTTAGCTCTATACAAGTGAAAGAAGTCTATGTGTTTGAACTGTATCAATTTACCGTGTATATTCAAATTCGATAATCCTCAAAGTGTTCTCTCAACAAGTTTTATACATCACTTTGGAGCAGCATGGTACAAAGTCAGCAGTAGAGGGCCTAAACATAACTCAGAGATAGGAAATGCAAAAAGCAACCCTTTGCCATTGATGTAAAAGGGGGAGGAAGAGAAAGCAACAGGAGAAAGAGCAGGCAAATAGGAAGAGCAAACAACAGGAGGAAGAGCAGGCAAACAGGAAGAGCAAACAACAGGAGGAAGAGCAGGAAAACAGGAAGAGCAAGCAACAGGAGAAAGAGCAGGCAAACAGAGAAAATGTATTGCCATCAATGCCAAAGGGGGAGACTGTTGGAAATGTTGCCATTGATGGCAAAGGAGGTAGCAGATGTAGAAACAGGAACAGTTACAAGGAGACAAAGACAGACAATGGAGGCAGCAAAGAGGAAATGAATATAAAGGAGAAAGGCAGAGGCAGAGGAAGTAAATACGGAGACAGAGCCGTTATCACAGCAGTAGAGGCAGAGGCAGAATGACAGAAACCGCAGAGGTAGAGGCAGAGGCAGAGAAACCGATGTTATTCTGAGAATCTTTTACACAGCCGGGTGTTACACATAACATAAATTACATTCCGGGCTTTATATTCAAATGTGCAGTGGAATGCAATGAGATTGGATATGCTTTGAATCAGTTAGCATTCACTGTTTGAATTATGTTTGAAATTAATCCCCAGTTTTGAACAGAGCACTTGTATTCGATTGACATGAAGGTTATATATATGGTTTATATATATGCATACACCAAAGAACTGTGCGTTATATATATGCTAGGACCGTGTGGAAATGCCAGAGACCAAGGCCACTAATGAATGGAGCGGAACCATAGTCGTAACAAAGAATATATATATAATTGAAATGCGATGAATATATATATATATATATATATATATATATATATATTTGAAATCGTGGAGGACCGGAACCTGGAGTGTAGGGAGAAGTGGAACCGTGACGGATGAGCAGTAACGGCGGTTTGGAGGAACAGTAAAGCGGAATGGTGGTATTCATCGCACCACCCTTATACGGAAAGTGGTATTGAAGGAATGGGCAGCGATTCCATAGAATGCCTGACGCGTGTCCTCGAGTGAAATTGGAAAACCACTTTTTATTGTGCGCCATCGCGCGTTATGGTCTGCTCATATTGATCAAGCGATATCCATTGGATCGGGCAACGGGATATCGGCCGTTGGATAGGCGAGGGTATTTAACAAGGTACGTCGCGGAGTGGGCCCGAGTACTGTACACAAATGAAGGGAAAATGTTTATTAAACTTTGGTCATAATATTACATCGGCGAAGGTCAAGAATGTCATTCCGGAGGCCTCGTATATGGTGACAAAGGTTAGTCATTATCCCCTGCGGAATTTAAAAAGGAATGGTTTAATATATCCGAAAACTTTGGATATAGCTCAAGGTATTTTATTTAAAAATTGCAACTCGGACATATGGAGACTAAGACCATATGTTTACGATTGTGAAGTCAGCACGCTATGAAATATATGGGAATGTAATATAGTTTGATGTTATAAAGCCACGGACTATTAATAATTGTTAATGCTTGACTCGGAGATGGGCATACGATGAAGTGAATACACGGGTCCTCACATTTAGTGGGAAACAACTACGCTGATATTTAATATAGTGGGCTGTAATATTGCTCTGAAATTGTATTAAAACATTAATTGGGTTTATTACATGAGCATATTATGTATTGTATGAGTTTTATAATTGTGAGTATAAAAAGTCTCCACAGTTGATTAAAGTGCCAGCCCAAGAGATTAGAACCTTGAAAGTTTGCCCAGATTTAAAATCAGCTATTATATTAAAAAGCAGTTATATATGCAGCAGGTACAGAAAGTACAATGAACAAGAATAAATACAGGAATGAAGTGAACAGATGGAATATGCCGATGACAGTGAACAAAGAGTATGCAGAACAATTTCTTTACAACAGCAAGAAAAGACAAATCCAACAAATCCAAAATCCAGAAAAGGAGCTGAATGGAATTGAGATGTATAACTGAAAAAATGCAAATGCAAATATTTTTTATTGTTTGTGATGCAAAGGAAAGTATCCTAAGGAAAAGGAAAAATCCCACTATAGCATGAAATTTTGTACACATTATTATAATTTTATTTGAGTTTGATAAAGGAATGAGAATATAGAAGTCAAAAGGTCAGGGCTACTCACTTCAAATTCTCTGAGGAATGTAAAGATTCATGCAATGAACTCTATATATAATATCACATTAATATGCAGAGTGGGTGTGTGAAGAATAGAGAAGGCAGAATATAAAAGATTGAGACAGAGAAGATTAAGAGAGGCAGAGCAGAAAGAGATGCTACAAAACAGAGCTGATATTTGAGGTAAATCAGCAAACATTCAGTTTGATATATTGAGGAAGTTGGAGCTTCCCTATCAAGTTGCAGCTTGATAGTTTTCAGTTGTAGCTGATTGAGGTTGAAGCCTCCTGTAGGTTGGTGCCTGCAGAAAAACAGTGGTGAGAGGGAGTTGGAGCTTGCCTTTGCATCACAACAGTAATAAGATGTGGTTTTCTCCCTTTATGGGTTTCCACTTATATCTGGTGTCTCTGTGCATGATGTTTATGTGTTGATCTAATTTATATCTTCTAGTTAATACCTGCTACTATCATATTAAAGTCTGTTGTTATATTAAATTAATATTTGCTGCTCACAGTCTAATATTACTCACATATTAAGTTGGACATGAAATGAAGGTGTATGTTAGTTTTAATAAAAGGTTTAAAAAAAAAAATCCATGAATGTGTTAAATGGTTCACCACCCCCCCTCTCGGTTTAACTAAGGGTTCAACAAGAACACCTCCTTCTTCCACCGCCAATACAGAGCTTGCCTCTCCCACAATCACATCACAAAAATCAAAACAGCTGAGGGATAGATCTGTAATGGGTTTGATCAAATCAAAGAAGCAACAGAAAGCCACTTCAAAAACCTCTATGGCCCTAGGATAGATGGCAGCAAAGAGGACATAACAGACCTTCTTCCAAACATCCCCAATCTTGTCGCCCTGAAGACAACCTCGCCCTCACTAAACCCTTCTCATAAGAAGAAATCATCAAATTCATCTGGTCTATGGAATCAGAAAAGGCCCCTGGCCCTCATGGATTCATGATCCATTTCTACAAAATTTGTTGGGATATAGTCAAATATGACTTGTTGAAAATTATAAAAGGATTTTGGAGTAAGGAAAAGGTAGGGGAGGCATCAATTCAACCTTCCTGGCCTTAATCCTGAAAGATGTCAATCCTGAAACCTTCGACGGATTCAGACCCATCTCCCTTTGCAACGCCTCCTATAAAATTCTTGCCAAACTGCTAGCAAACAGAATCAAACCTTTGCTCGGGAGACTAATCTCCAGATCCCAAGGGGGTTTTTTTGAAGGCAGGCATATCTTGGATAATGTAATCAAGGTGCAAGAAGTCATCCATTCCAACAAGTAGCGAAAAGAGAAAGGGATGATGCTCAAACTAGATATGGCTAATGCATTTGACAGTGTCAATCTCTCTTTCCTTCACAAAACCCTCCTCTCCTTTGGATTCTCCCCCTAGTTTGTCAACCTAATAAAATCTTGCACAGAAAAGCCCTGGATTGCACCATTGGTCAATGGGCGCCCTACTCCATATTTTCAAGCTTAGAGAGAACTGAGGCAAGGCCATCCTCTTTCCCCTTTCCTGTATATTTTGATGGCGGACACACTTAGCAGAAAGCTCATTGTGGAGAGGAATGATGGGGCTCTCACTGGCATAAGAATATCAAACGGCTTGGACCCCATAAATCACGCCCTCTTTGCTGACGATTCTCTTCTTTTCGGAGGAGCCTCTTCTAGAATTGCAAAATCCTTTGACTCTATTCTCAAAAGCTACTACAGAGTCACCGCAGCACTAGTTAATGAAAGAAAAGTGTAGTGTATGGATGGAACGTGGAGCAGCATGAGCTTACCCGCATTGCGCAGCTCCTTAGCTTCGATGGATTTGCCCAATGGGAGAAAATAAAATACCTGGGATTTCCTTTAACAAATGGGGTAAAAAAAGTATCCTTATGGGCAGATATTATCAACAAAATCAAGTCCAAAATTTCCTCCTGGGGAGGACATTGGCTCACCAAAGGAGGAAAATTGATCCTCATAAAATCTGTGTTGTCTGCGCTCCCTATCTACCAAGATTCCTTCCTCTTGGCACAAAGAATCATCATGGATCATATCTCCAAGCTCTTGCACGAATTCCTTTGGTAGGGAGGAAAATGAAATCATCGAAAAATTATTTTGGCAAACTGGGAGCTCATGAAATGACCAACCGAGGATGGAGACTTACATATTAGAGATCCTTCCATCGCAAATCTCGCCTTGGGATGCAAAATTCTATGGAAAATGTACACTGATCCAAAGCACCCTGCCAACAAAATTCTCAAATTAAAGTACATGCATGGAACCCCTCTAAGATCGTTGCAGGAAGAAAACATAGTCACCGGCACACAGGTTTTGAATCTCTGTCGTAAAAGCATTAATTTAAAAAAAAATAATATATACTGCATCCCAAGCAATGGAAGGAGAATGAAGCTATGGGAAGATCGCATTATGGGTCATGACCCTCTCTGCAATAGTGAAGATATTAAAGAATTACGTGAGTGGCTGACCCACACAGGCATCAATAGTTTACACGACCTCTCCTCCTAGGACACACACGGGAATTGGGAAGGATGGGATCTCCTCAGAGCGTCAGTCTACTTGCGCCATCAACAGCTAATACTTACAGAACAACTGATAGATTCTGCTCTCGTGCATAAGGACACGACTGATAGCTGGGGATGGGGTCAATCTGGAGTTTACACCTTAGCTACAAGTTATTGCGCTCTTCAACCTCGAAAATATCGAAATAAGTCTCCCAATTTTTGGAAGCAGGTTTGGGATCCTTTTGGACTCCCCAAAGTGAATTTTTTCTTTTGGACTCTAATACACAAAAAAGTGCTGACAGGGGACAATATGGCCAAAATGAATTTTGTTGGCCCTCACAGGTGCGTGCTATGCAGAAATGATAGTGAAACTTCGACCCACCTCTTCATTGACTACATATTTGCAAAAGAGGTATGGGGCTTCATCCTTAAATATCTACAGGTCTCTGCTCTATATCATAACTCAGTGGAAGAGCTCTTTTCTTCCTGGAACCAATGTTACCCTCATAGCATCCCCAACAAATCCCTTTGGCAAAGAGTCTGGCTCTCCATCCCCAAATATGTTTGTTGGAAAATATGTCTGGCCCGAAATGAGCAGATATTCAATGAAACTTCTTTCCCTCCATCAAAGGTTGCAGCTAAAGCCAAATCTCTTCTCCTCGAATCAGCACAACAACAAACTCATAAAGAAGATCCTTCACTACTTCTTGAATAAAAGAAATGGATGGAAGCCCTCGCCCCTCAAGCCAGGAAGCAACCATTGGTCTCCCCCTCCATAAACCCAGAATGGCGAAAAAGAGAACCTGATGACATTTTTCAAGAATGGTGGAGAAAGAAAAACAAAACTACGATATTTTTTATGGCGCATCCAAGGGAAACCCCAGGGCAGCAGGCGCAGGTGGCGTTATCTACTCCTCGGATAGATCAAGAAGAGATAGTTTCTGTTGGGGAGTTGGGCAGCGAACCAACAATTAGGAAGAGATCTTAGGCCTCCTAAAAGCTTGCCAAATTTCTCGAGATAGAGGTATCAAAGAATTACAAGCCTTCAGAGACTCAGAAATCCTCATAAAAAAGCTCAATAAGAAGAATCAGTTCAACAACGCAACCCTCAACAAGACATTGCAAAGATTAAAGATAATGCTGCTCGACTTTACCTCCTCTAAATTCTTTCATATCCTCAGGAAATCGAACAGCAAAGAAAATTCCATGGCAAACAAAGGATGCCTTCTCCCAAAAGAAGATCTTAGTATAAATGAGGAAAGACCTTTCCAAACTTGCATACCATGAAAGGAAAAAAAAAATTGGATAGGAAAGCTGGCTAGCCGCAATGTATCATTGGTTGTCTTGGCCTTGACCCAACCAAATATTTCCAAATAAATAAAACATATCCATTTCAGTTAAAAAAAAATTGCACATTGATTGTGGTTCTTTAATGCATTCACAAAAGAAAAAAATCATTTCCCCCTTACTTCTAGCTAACTAGCTTAAAAATGAAGTTTGCTAGTAAAAATTGGAGTTAGAGCCAATACTATAGTTGAATAAGGATAATATGAACCAAAAATAAGTGAGAATTGAAGCAAGAAATCATTCATACAATTCCTAACTCTAGAAATATATATAAACCCTAAAATAGGACTAAGACTCAAAAGATAAGGTTACCAAGAATAAGATAGGTGGAAAAGGTTATGGGTGATGTTTTCTCTTAAAATATGAAAGGAAATGCACACTTGCAATGTGAGAGGATAAGGATAAGGTAGTTCATTGCAATGAACAAGATATATCCATGTCACTACCCATTCAATGCCCAATCACTACCACATGTCATCTTACAAGAGAACTCTAGTTAAAAATAGACATACTAAAAATAGAATTACTAAAAATAGTTGAAAGATAGGAAATTTAGGATGGGTAAAGTAGATAATTGGCACATACTCCAACATAGTTATCACCCCAAGTGCACTTGTTTATTAATTAATTTATTATATTAAAATTCAATATAATGAATTGGTACTATACTCACCTACTTACCACATGTTAACTCATTATTCTCTATGTATTTATGAAAATTGTCATCTGACATTTTTGCCTTATATGAAGCTCATTATTACTCATAATTCTCCCTTTTGCAAGTCTAATATATCAGTTCCTCATGTCAAGCCTTGAAAATCAGAAAAAGTTCCTAAAAGTCTCCTAAACTTTGGTATCGCACTTTCTGGCTATCTTGCCTGCGGTCCCGCACCCAATGTTCAGCTTTCCTGCGTTCCTGAACGCACTTTATCTTTGTTATAGGTGCGGACCCCTGTAAGATTAAAAAGGCGCAAGTAAAATCCCAAAAAGCTCAATTAAAGTAAATTCTGGAAGCTTCTAGAATGGATTTTGCGGTGGCAGAACTGCTCTTGTAAGGTGCATGAATCCCTTACCTTATCGAGCTAACCCCTTGATGTGAGGAGCTTATCCCTTTGAAGGAGGATTCTATCCCTTCATGCTTGGAACAGAAAACCTCCTCTTGTCCACTATAAAAAGAGGCATTGGGTAGCCTCAAAGGGAGTTCAAGCTTTTAGAATATTTGAAGTTTAGTGCTGTTGAGATTTAGACTCAGTTAACTAAGAATTTTGTGAGGAGAGATTACATACCTCTATTTGTCTTGGTTGGAGGAGTGCAGAGCTTATCAAAGTAAAGGAGACTCCTGCTTCGGACCCCGGAAAGTCCTGTGCAACATCAAGGCTCAGGTTGTAAGGATTTTCTCTTTTTGAAGTTAATACAAATATACTCATTTTTCTCAATAAGCTTTCAATCAATGGTTTATTTCATAGACTCCTTGATCACTATGATAAGCATGGTTTATGATGATTTCTATACAGGTGCTATGTAATATTTTTCTTGTTTGTGACTGCAGGTTTACGAGGAAAACTCCTTCAAGCGCGCGAGGGACAACAACGACTTCAAACAAGCACTGGACAAACGGTAAGTCTTTTACACCTCTATAGAGCCTTTTGTAAACCTTACATGCTTAGAGAAAGATTAGTATGTTTGGCTGTTTGTTGCTAGATACTTTTAGTACTAGGGAGATCGGTCTTGTCCGCAAGACGGATTAATCCACACAACAAATTGGCGACTCCACTGGGGAAAGAACTTGTTGTTTTTAATTCTCTTTTATTTTGATTTGAGGAAACGTTTTTCTTGGTTTTTGATTGATTGACATCTGCCTGGGTAGCTTAGGTTTTCGTTGTTTTTGAAAATTTTGAAATCCTTTAAGTTTTTCTCTAATTTTTCCTGGGACCGCACTTTGCCTTGTTTTCACAGTGCGGGTAGTTTCGCACTTTTACTGTGTAAACAGTGCGGGACTGCACCTATGATATCTCGGATCCTGCGGACCCTATTAAAGTTTTGAAAAAACTTCAGATTTCTTTCTTTAGTTTATCTTGATTTTGATTGTCAGTTTTGTTTTCTGCCCAGATTGATGATTTTTTCTGTCAAAAGCTTTCTGTTAATAAATCTCAGCAGTATTGGTGTTTTGATGATTTTCTAGAAGTTTTGCGTTTTGGATTGTTTTTCACTTGGTATTTGTAGTGATTTGAAGCATTTGACACTTTGAAGTACCTCAGATTACCTTGGTCTTTTTGGTCTTTTGCTGAATCTGACCTGATTGTGAAATCATTCTTTATTGAGAAATAGAGTTACCTGTTTCTTTGCAAATCTTCGAAAATAAACTTTGTTATTGGTTTTTGAATTTCATTTTTTATAAAAACATAATTGAGTGTTTTTGATCTTTTGGTTATCCTGGACGAATAGATCCTTAGTTTGCTGAACAACTAAGTTAAAACATTCTTCAAAAAAAAAATCTTAAAGCTTTTATTCATTTAGATTATTAAAGTTTGTAGTTTTGAGTGCTATTAAACTTTGTAGATCTCGAAATTAGTTTGTAGTTTTGAGTGCTTTTAAAATTTCTAGATTTCTTTTGAAGGAAAATTGTTTTGTAGCTTCGAGTTTTTGGAAAGTGAAAGGATTTTTGTTGTGAGCTTTGATAAATTGTTGGAAAAGACAAAAATAATTTCTTTCAATTGTTCTTTATGTTTAAAGAAGGAATTGTTTATTAAAAGAATTGCATTCTCTAACTTTTCCTTAATTAGAATTTCATTGAAAGAAAACAATCTAATTATCATTTTTAGGTGCATTTTTAGTGTCTTTTGGAAATCGAGTCTTCACACCATCAGAGTTTCATTTCCGCACCCATTGACTTAAGAAACAACTCTTAAAAGTAACGCTTAATTAAAATTCATCTAGCAATCTTTTTATTTTCTAGGGCTCTTATCACCAACATAGCTTAGGCTAGTATCTTGGAGTAGGGAGTAATTAACTCTCCAAGGTAGTAAAAACAAACAAGTAGACAAATCTTGCGGTAGGAGATAAATCCAATTGTAATTTGTATAATCTAGGAAGCTTCTCTTAAAGAAGTCAATCACGAGGTCATGTCCGAACCTTTGAAACAATCAATTCTGTTTCATTGGGGAAGATAGAAGATTTTGCGCGTATTACAAACGGTAAACCTCGGATTAACCATTGTCGAGGAGCCTGGGGTCACTTGTCGGTAAACCTCAGATTAACCATGTCGAGGAGCCTTCAAGGGGATTGAGCTTGCTACTCTTCCCTTGCGCGTGAAATCGGATCGTAGACTGTTCCCCCAGTTATATTTGTTAGTGTTGGTAGCCTTAGTGCCCATTATCTTAAGATTATTTCCTAAGGTGACGATGAAGGAAAGATCTCACTGTACCTGGAACAGACGTCGACTAGACTCACTTGGACTCTCTAGGGGGTTCTCTTCACATGAGATGGTTTTGTGAAGAAACTTGTGCCAGTCTATTTCATTAAGCAGGTTGTCGGGGTAACTGTTCCAACCGCCCTTTCTGTGTTAAATTTCTACTAAGTTGGATTTCATCACCAACTAGTGTTTTTAGTACGGAAAGTTACTGTTTCTGTATGGTTTGAACTCATAGATTTTTTAAGCGTGTGATTCAACTATTTTTTTCTTTAGAGACCTTAGGTGTTTTCATTGAAATTTTCTTTGTTTGCGTGTGATTAGTTAATATTTAATCGTGGCGAAATTGCCGAGACAATCCCAGAGACTACAAGGGAAAACCCCTGAATATTCACCAAGTCAGCTTGGAGGGCTTCGTGCTCTGGTATCATCCAGTAGTGGTAGGATTAGATCAACAGAAATTGGAAGTTCATCCATAGTTGTCCATCCTGATCATCAAATACCTACAACAGAATACATTCAAGAACCGATTTCAGTTTCTGAAGTTACTGGTAGTATTCCTGCTTCCAGTGAACTGGCTGACGAACCTGAAATCTCTGAACCTGAAACTAAACCTTTTGTTTTAGAAACATCCTCAGGATTTATTTCACCAACTTCTAGCGATCTTGATTCACCTAGGGTAAGAAATATTGTCACTGACGATCTTCCAGCTGGTCTTATTTCCATTGAAGAACTTACTAATCCAGACGAAGATATATCTCTTCCCGACTCCCCTCAATATTTAAATCTTAGGGAGCGTGAATCTATTTTCTACAGCCCTATTCGAACTAGTGCTTGGTATCTATCTTTAACAATTTTTTTAGAGAATCCGGGTCTTGCTTTTTCTCCACCTCGAGTTCCATTTCATCCTACACCCAGAGGTTACTATCCGCCATCCATTATGGCCGGAGAGTCATCCGTGTTTTCTCAAACACCGGAATCATTTTTACATGGTGGTCCTTCTGTTCCTTCGGGATATCAGGCTTTGTCTGGTACTTTCTCGGGAGTAGATCCTCAACCAATTGAACAAGTGTTGTCATCTGGTAATAGTGGTGTTAAAACTGAAATGTTGAACGCAGCGCAAATTTATATGATGTCTGGTAATGTTCCGAATCCTCAACCTCAAGGCAGTCAGTTACTGCCTGGGGGGCCAACACAGGGAAATCAGTTGCCGCCTGGGGGGCAGCCTTCAGGTAGTCAGTTACCGCCTGGGGGGCAACCTTTAGGAAGTCAGTTACCACCTGGAGGGAAACCTCAAGGTAACTTTTTCCCAGCACAAACTATGGAATCATATTATTTTGGGGGACAACCCCAAGGACAGTACACACCTCAAGGGTATCAACCTTCAGGACAGTACATGCTCCAAGGTCAACCCAAAACTCAATATGCTCCTCAGGGTCCTTATCAACCCAAACTTTAGTACGCGCCTCAGGGTTATCAACCTCAAGGTCAGTACCCAATTCAAGGTTTCCAACAGCCTTCTGGTCAATCATCTATTCAAGGAGCCGGAACTATACCACTCACTTATCAACCCTACGTTCAACCAGGTTATGGTCCTTACGTTCAGCCTTCTGCGGGGCAATACCCCGGAATGAATATGGTGTGGGATTCGTCCCAGTATCAACAACCTATGCAACCAAATGTGCAGTTGCCTTATCAACCTGGACAACCTTTAATTACTGGTCCAAATCAGCAACTTGTCCAACCTACTATTCAAACTCCTGCACCTGGTCCTGTTCAGCAAGCCGGTCCTAGTTCGCCTAAGACTCTGCCTCAAACTGCTACAACAGCTGCTACGTTTGTTCAACCTGTAACACTTGTTTCTGGAGTATCTGTAACCCCGAGTTCGTCTATCCCTGCCTCTGTGCAAATCCCTCAAGTCTCTATACCTCAGTCAGGATCTTCGGTTCAGACTTCGGTTTAGATGCCTACGGGACAAGCTGGTACAAGTACGGTTGTCACAAGTCAACTGCAATTCACATATCAACCGTACCAGGGACAGCCGCAATTCAGTCCCTATACACAAAATCCAAACTATCGGTATCAACCGTACCCTAGCTATACTTATCAACAGCCTCAACAACCTCAGTTCGGTACAATTAATCTTGGTTTTCCAGGAGGTTACACAATTCCTAATGCTAATCCGATTCCCAGCTACCCTAGGTATCCACCTCCTGGAACTTCTTTGGCTACTCAAGGTTTTCGTGACCCTAACCGTCAGTTACCCTTTATCGGAACTTTGGATTTACCTGATTTGACGCGCCTTACAAACGATCCAATTTTCTATTATCAGTATTGGTCGCCGATGCCGCATAAGTTGCCCAGTGATAAACCAAAATTCGAAGGTAAGCTAGGAGAGGATCCATCAAATCACGTCATGACTTATCACCTTTGGTGTGCATCTAATTCAATCATTGATGATTCGATTCGCTTACGTCTTTTCCAAAGAACGCTTATTGGTCTTGCATCCAAATGGTACATTGAGTTACCATGAGGCTCATTTCATAATTTCAGTCAGTTAGCGACTTCCTTCTTGATTCATTTTCAGTTTCCGGTCAGATACGACAATGGCACGGAATTATTAACTTCGCTGAAACAATCCACGTCTACGTATATTTCTGATCATATTCACGAATGGCGACGTAGGAGACGTTTGGTGAAAGTTTACATTCCGGATCAAATTTTGGCGGAATGGTTTGTTAAATCATTGTTACCCAAGATTACTGAAGATTTTGCTAAGGCTGGTGTTGTTACTGAAGAGCAAGTAATTGCTCAAGCTCAGTACCTTGACCTCGTTTACACACAGCCAGGTACTTTACACGAAAAAATCCCTGACCTTCCAAAACAAGGTCAAATAGCTGCTGCTCCTTCAGGGTCTCATGCCGCTGATGGTATGATTGGTACAGTCAATACTAAAAGTAAGAAGAAATCCTCAAAGAATTCTTCTCCAATTATAACTTTCCTGATTCCCAGAAAGGAGAATCTTCCCTCGAAGTTTCTACGATATTCATGTTGTGGAGACATCCACGGCTAAATCTAAATCCAGTAATAAAAATAAAGGGAAGAGTAAAAAAAAAAAGAATTCGATAGAAAAAAACTGATAAAAATGAATCCAATGACGAAAAACATAAACCACGTTATCCTTGTTACATTTGTGACAAAGATCATTTTACTAAGGAATGCCCACATCGGGTCGAGGTTGCGAAATTCGTCAGAGGTTCACAACCTGCTGTCTTGAAGGATCCTTTTCCGACTCAAGATAGTAAGATGGTTGGTTCTACTTCGACTGCTTCAAAGGAGCCAATTTTGATGATGTCTCATGTAAGGATTGCGACACGATCGAAGGATTATGGTACTAAGAATCCTATTGATGATAAAGAAGTAGAATCTTCTAATGCAAATACATCAACTACACCTCCTCCTGTTTCTGGTCCGCTACAGATCGAGAAACCAAATCTAGACTTAATAATCAAACCGCTTGCTAAGGGTGTTCTTCGTAAATCAACTTTCAATCCACATGTGAGAGCTGCTCAGAATTACAACATTGTTGAAGACTTAGCTATTTCTCCTTCAGCAATGTCAGCTTTGGAAGTGCTGCAATCATGCCCAGCACAACGTAAACTGCTTTTGTCTGCTATAGGAGCTGTTGATATTCAGGATTCTAATCTTATAATCTTCGATCTAGAAAATAGTACACCTCGTCTACCTCATCAGATGGCTTTCCAGATACCAGTGTTCGTAAAAAACAGACCGATCTATCGGACTGTGATTGATGAGGGAGCTTCAACGTGTATTATGTCGATTCAGTGTTGGAAATCGCTTGGTTCTCCTACACTGAACCAATCTCCAACGATTCTTAAGGCTTTTGATGGTCGAGGTTTCCACCCTTTTGGTATTTTGCAGGATTTACCCATAGGGGTTGAAGGTAAAATTGTAAATCTAGATGTAGAAGTGGTTGATGCCCCTCTAGATTAAAACCTTCTTTTGGGTCGTAGTTGCTCTTATGCTATGACTGTTGTTGTCTCTTCGGTCTTCCGACTCATTAAATTTCCATATCAAGGAAGGATCGTTACAATAGATCAGTCAACTTATTTTACTTCTGACCCAGCCTCCACAGAAACAATCCAGCACGTTGGTAAAACAACTATCCCGTATAAGGATGTTGGAGTAGGTTTGATTAAAGATTCTGGTTTGTTAGGAAATTTTTCCATTCCTCCTCCTAACGTATCACCTTCTGTTGCAACTATTCATATGATTTCGTCATACTCTATTATGTTTGATGATCCTTGGATCGTACCTTCTGAATCCGAGTTAGATTCAATTGATGGCATGATGCCTTTGAGTCCATTTGAACTTGCATATCAGGCCGTAAAGTCATTTTCCGACCCCTCTTCAACTGAGATTGATCCAGTGAATGGGATCCACGAGGAATCACTCTCAATATCTAGCTCAGCCACAACAGCATTTCTTGAACCTGTTCATTTCGATGAGCAGATTCGTGAATTATTATCTGTTGATGATTTACCATGGGAAGATCTACATCATCGATCTTCGTTTTTATCTGAACTAGATCATTTTGAAGATGATTTCGCTTCAATCTTTACCGCTGATTATGTCAAGGAACCACAGAATCCATTGAAAAATCTTGATTCTGAGTTAAATTTGGAAAATATTTCTCAAACGATTCCAATTGACATTTCAGTAAAACCTGGAATAATTGAAAACATTCATATAGGTGCTTCTTGTACTGAAGAAGAAATTCAAACTTATAAAGCCCTATTTCAAGAGTTTCGTGATGTGTTTGCCTGGTCTTACGAAGAAATGCCAGGAATTGATCCGTCAATTGTCGTACATGAAATTAAGACTTACCCGGATGCATCCTAGAAAAGCATCTGCTATCAAAGCAGAGGTTGAAAAATTACTTCGTGTAGGTTTTATTTATCCGATTACTTTAACGGATTAGGTATCTAATATTGTTCCTGTGACTAAAAAACAAGGAACCATACGAGTATGTATCGATTATAGGGATATTAATCGAGCTTGTCCTAAAGACAATTATCCAACTCCCTATATCGATCAAATAATCGATGATTGTGCCGGCAGTGAAATGTTTTCCTTTATGGACGGCTTTTCGGGGTATAATCAAATAAACATACTCCCTTCTGATCAGCCAAAAACAACTTTTATTTGTTCGTGGGGGACATTTGCTTACTGCAAACTACCCTTTGGATTAAAGAACGCTGGAGCAACTTTTCAACGGGCAATGTCTTATGCGTTTCATGACATTAAGCACATTGTGCAACCGTATCTCGATGATTTACCTGCTCATTCATCACGCAGGGCTGACCATCTTACACATTTACGTGCTATCTTTATGAGATGTCGACATTATCGAATTCGGCTAAATCCACACAAATGTGTTTTTTGTGTTGAGTCGGGTCGTTTACTGGGATTTGTTGTCTCGAAAGCAGGTATTCGTGTCGATCCGTCGAAGGTCGAAGCTATTGTCAAATTACCTCCTCCTTCGACTTTATGCTGACTCCAAAGTTTGCAGGGGAAAGCAAACTTTTTACGTCGATTTATTCCTAACTACGCCGAGCTTATAAAAGGTTTTACCCGGTTGCTAAAACAGAACATTCCATTCTTTTGGGATGAGATCGCTAATCGATCTTTTGATGCACTTAAACACGCGTTGACCCATGCACCGTTATTGCATCCTCCCAACTACAACCAGGATTACATTTTATATCTCGCCGCTTCTCTTTCCACTATTGGGATGGTGTTAGTTTAGGAAGACGAATCTCATACCGAACATGTGATTTACCATCTTAGTCGAAATCTGCATCCGACTGAGATTAAGTATACGCATGTGGAGAAATTGGCTTTGGCAGCTGTTCAAGTTGTCCAACGATTTAGACATTACATATTGTTACGCAAAACTACGGTAATTTCTGATTGCAACCCTATGATGTACATTTTGACCAAACAGTTGCTAGGGGGCAAGTATTCCAAATGGATAGTCATCCTGCAGGAATTCGACTTGGAATTTGAAAAATCCAAGGCGAAGAAATCCTTGGTTTTTGCAGAACTAATGTGTGATTTCCCCTCTACTGATACTGAAACTGTGGCAGAGCAACCCATTGCGGATGAATCTCTGTTTCTTATCAGTACTCTTGATCCATGGTATGGAGATATTATCGTTTATCTCCAAACCCAATCTTTTCGGCCTGAAATCTCGCGATCTCAGCGACGGAAGATACATTTCCAATCGCAACAGTACAATATTATTGGTGATACACTTTATCGTCGTGGAGCAGATTCTGTTTTCCGACACTGTCTTATTCATGACAAAGCTGAAAAGGTTTTAAATGACTTCCATTCTGGAGCATGTGGCGGTCATATGTCTGGGTATGCCACAGCCCAAAAGATATTGCGCGCTGGTTATTTCTGGCCGTCATTATTCAAAGATTGTATTTATGCAGTCCGGAAATGCCACAATTGTCAACTTTTTGATCGTAAGATGCGCGCGCCACCCGCTCCTCTTCATCCCATAATTGTTGTTGGTCCTTTCGCAAAATGGGGTATCGATTTTATTACATGTAACCCTCACTCGGCCGGGGGGCATGCCTATATTATCTTAGCAGTAGATTATTTTACTAAGTGGGCCGAGGCGATGCCTACATTTTCGGCTGACGGCAAGACTGCTGCAACTTTCGTGTTTAATCACATAATTGCGAGGTTCGGTGTTCCTCAAGCCATTATTACTGATCATGGAAGCCATTTTCGGAATGTCATGATGACTGAATTGACAGAACAGCTTGGCTTGCGCCATGATAGTTCCACTCCGTATTATCCGCAAGCCAATGGTCTGGTCGAAGCCATAAATAAAGTTTTAGTCACCATGATCAAACGAATTATTGGTATTCACAAAACGAATTGGCATTCCATGTTATTTTCAGCACTTTGGGCATATCGAACTTCAGTCAAAACATCAACTGGTTTCACTCCCTTTCAACTCGTTTACGGTTTGGAAGCTGTGTTGCCGATTGAATGCGAAATTCCATCTTTGAAATTAGCCATAGAGTTACTCCCAGCTACGTCTGAAGAGGAGAAACGTTTTTTGTACTTGGCTCAATTGGATGAAAATCAGAGAAACGCTGCAATAGCAAACGAGGCTCATGTCAAAAGAGTAAAAGCTCAGCATGATAGAAGTGTTACCCCTCGAAATTTTTCAGAAGGAGACCTAGTCTTAGTTTATGATCAAGCCAATGATAAGCTAGGAGCTGGGAAATTTGTGCCCATGTGGCATGGTCCTTTCATTGTTAAGCGAAAGCTGGCAAAAGGGGCCTATGAGCTGATAGATTTTGATGGTATCCCTTTAGATAAACCCAGAAATGGGTTATATCTGAAGCGATATTATGCTTAAACTTGGTGTGGAGATCTTTTATTTTTTAGGTTAGATTTCTTTACTGCTGGTGTGTCTTAGATTAGAAAGGTGTGCCTAGTTTAGAAGTGTGTTTTTATCACTTTTCCTGCTTATCTGAGTTTTACTCTTGATATTGCAGATGTCGACGTCTCTTCAAACCTACATTGGTTTTGCTGATGGTGCTTGTCGTAGTACACGAAACATTTCTTCCACAGCTTGGGTTATCTATTCACCCTCTGACGAGTTAGTTTCCATGCATGGGGTAAGCCTTGGTCAAACAACGAATAACATTGCCGAGTATAGTGCAGTGATTGAGTTATTATCTGAGTCCATATCATTTGGGATTCAGAGTTTGATTGTGAGGTTGGATTCTGAACTTGTTGTATTACAGCTTAACAGGGTTTATGCCATTAGAAATCCAGTGTTATTACGGTTATTTTAAGAGTTCGTCTCTTGGAACATGAATTTGACTACATTGAATATCAACATATTCCAAGACATTTAAATGCATTAGCAGACGCAGTTGCTTCTAGTATGATAAATCGACATTTGCAGTAATCAAAACAGTAAAACAAATAACATTCATAACATGTATACAGATAGCCGGTAAATAGTGATATATCATAGATAGAAGTGTTTTCAAAAAATATACATCGTCTTCGATCATAGGTTGGAAACACCTTATGATCGGCAAAATGATAACACAAAAAGTCAAAAAATATGAGTCTACAACACGATCATCCCATCACTGATGGTGATCACGATAAGAAACCACTACCCGAACCACTCTGCATAGGAACCTCCTAAAAGGTTCTGGAACACCAATCACGTATCTCTGCAATATGAGTGGAATGTCATCTATATTTGTCTCCGGAATATCTAGAGTCAAACGCTCTAGATGATGCTCTAAATCAGTCAAGATTTCTGCTGATTGGCCTGCTGGAGCTGGTGCGGCTGCAACTGGTTGTTTTCTCTCATAGGGTTGGAGATGGGCTGGTCGCCGTGGACCCACATCTGTATTCAATAAAATTTTGGGTTATTATTTAAACAAGACGATTAAAAATAAAAAAAATAGAATTTGTTGAAAATGATTTTACCTGAGTCATCCCACTGTTCCCCTGCTGGGAGAGTCATCTCTCGGTCGCCGCGGAAATCTATCCCGGCATACGGAAAGTCCTCAATAACAAAAAGTTGGCGATCCAACCAACGGAAATATGATGAAGGAAATCGAACAATATCAGTGCCCTCAATACCGTGACGGGCCATCAGTGCGGACCAACAAACCATCCTTGGTTCTCTAGGTCGACCGGCATCAACAGGGATACTCTGTGGAGCTAGCATAGGAATCCTCTCTAGAGTAAAGGAGAAGACGATGGATCCATATCCAAACTTATTAAGTTTCCCATTTTTTTATCTAGTTAGCTGGCCTTTTACATTAGCCAACACAGCGTCACACCAGTTGAAAATAGTGCCGCGAAAATAGTCCACAACAATGTGCATCTGAGAACCGGTAGCTACATGCAATGCTGCACTCCCACACAGCCTGGTGACAGTAAATGCAATAAATTTCAGCTCAGGACGGATGATATTTTTTATATCGATCCGTTTGTCTCTGGGGTCTGCTTCATTATTACAGAATTCTTGTTGAAGACTAGCGACAGTCTGGCCACCTGGCCTAGTCCCAAACAAGGAGAGTTTTTCGCCCCTTTTGAACAAACCAGTCAGGAAATAAATGTCCTCCAGCTCGATTTCGAGCCGGTGGCCGTCGATAATGAAACACTGGTCCTGCACGTTCCACCTGTTTACCAGCCATGTCAGGAGCTCTACCTATGCTCTCATGCCTTGGATGGCCCATAATTTATATATACCGCATGCTCTTAATGCTTGAATTGTGGGAAAATGGAGAATTGCGGTGTCATCCACGTCCTAATGTTCACGTTCTCTCCAAATCAACATCTTGTTAATCCTACAATGCATAAAAAGATAGATTAGTACAATCTAATTTGAAAAATTTTGGGCGACAAAAGAGAAATTTGAGTTCAAATTTAAAACGCGCTGGGACTGCACTTAAACTTTGTAAACAGTTCATAGGAACGCACGCGTTCTTCAAAGAAAGTGCGGACCCATGACTCTTTTCCTTCTAGGAAAAATTCAGGGTCCACAAGTACCATGTGTCTCACCTGCAGACCCCCGCGAGCGATTTTTTAAACCATATTTTTCCCTTAAAAATGAAATTTAAAGCCTAAAATGAATTGTAAACGAATGAAATGCAAGATCAAGAGGTCATGGATTACCTGGGACTGACGGTTCTCGATTTTGACGGATGGATTTTCCAGAATCTTCACAGGAACCTTTTTAACCCAAAAGCTTCTACTTTTCACTCCGAACTTGAACGGTAAAAATGAAGTTGAAAAAGTCCTTTTTATAAGTTTTTTCGAATAGATGAATTTTTAATTTATTTATTTTTCACTTTAAAAAGGGTATTTTTGAAGCATTTTTACTTATTTTAAACAGGTATGTGTAATGTTTCAAGTTTTTGTGCAGAAATTGGATTTTTCAGGAGAATTGATCATTTTTCAACAAAGAGCATACTTTTATCACTTTTTCGGACTCTTTCAAAAATTTACGAAAAAGTGAAACATTGGAGTCCTCTTTTAAGCCCTTTTCAGACTCTCTAAACATGAAAAGATTGTCGAGCACTTGATTATTCGAACTCATTAAAGTAAATGAATGATCATCCCTTCAGTATAAGTTTACCCATTTTACGGACTAAAATGGACTATTTACGAAAAAGGTATACGTTGACTAAATACGGTCAATAGAGTTCTCTCCCGCATCATTTTATCCTTTTTCGGGCTCGAGAGACTAAATTTACGAAAAAGTAAACCCATGGAGTTTTCTTAAGTTTTTTCTTTTGACTCCCTAAAATTGAAAAACACTGAGTTTCTCCTATACTGGACTTGTTAAAATTTAACAGTAAAGGACCTGTTCAATTTTTAAATAGGAACGAACCACTCCTTCTTAGGGTTCGAATCTTAAACAAAGTTGGACTCATCCGAAGGATGAGCTTATAAACAAGCAAATGTTATCCTCCTCAAGCTTGTCAAAAATAAAGAGGTACTTGCCAGAAATGGTGGGGGAAAAGAGAGGAAAATGGGCATGTTTGTTGTATTTTGATTCTTCGAAAATTCATTCCACCACTCTTGAACACAACACTTTCATTCACCTGGGTTGGGAAATCCTTTGCCTAACAGTTAATCAAACCTCATTGAAAGTTTTCATCCGGTTTTTGGGTATTAGCTTTGGGCTAGTTATCGCCAAGCCATCTGCAGTGTCATTATGTGTTCAAGAGGATAGTTTAAATAAACCATTCATCTGCAAAATATCTGTCATCCATTTTGACCATCCCTGAGTTATTCCTTGCTAATATATTTTCAAAACTTGATCTATGATTTCGTGTTGTGGGCTTGCCTACGACGGATCTCTTTCTATCAACGACAACTCATTATCTGGGAAGTTGATCTAGAAATTGTCAGTACCTTGAAATCTGCATGCCTTAATGGCAGGTTTCTCGCTTTCGACGATGGGTTACATCATCGACCTTCGATCGAATGATTCCGTGAGATGTTCGACTTCAGCTCATTCATTCACATTTCATGGATTGTAATGGGTACTTTGAGAGCCATTGACATTACTGGTGGCTACTCTCACACTTGTTAACAGTTTACATCATTGACTGGTAATCAAGTGGTTTCTACCATGTTCGACTTCGACACATTCATTCGCATGGATAGAATCGTACTAGTTCGAGATGCGAAAATCAAGACCCTGGATATAGTTTCTACCATCTAGGCTGTGAGGAATTTTGTTATCATTTATACAGTGGACTATTTATAAACAGATGGCTACATCCATACTGTGTCTACACATGTCTATACTATGATGTACTCAAAATCATTCCTGTATCAGAATAGTTGAATCAGTTTTTAGTTAGTTTAATCTGAGTATGGGAATGCCTACCTCAGTGATGATACATACACATATGTATTTTTCATTGAATTTTTTTACAGGTGCTAACTTGGGTGTCCACAGGATGATCCTTGAAATGATAAAGTACTGCACTCTTCATATATGACAGACTTTAGCATCATCTATTCTAGACTTTGCACTTTAGGGGCCAATCTGTTACACTGAAAATTGTCATCTTGACATTCTGCCATGTGTATGAGCTCATTATTACTCATACTTCTCCCTTTTGCAAGTCTAACATATTAGTTCGTCATGTCAAGCCTTGAAAATCAGAAAAAGTTCCTAAAAGTCTCCTAAACTTTGGTATCGCACTTTCTGGCTATCTTGCCTGCGGTCCCGCACCCAATGTTCAGCTTGCCTGCGTTCCTGAATGCACTATATATTTATTATAGGTACGGACCCCTGTAAGATTAAAAAGGTGCAAGTAAAATCCCAAAAAGCTCAATTAAAGTAAATTCTGGAAGCTTCTAGAATGGATTTTGCGGTGGCAGAACCACTCTTGTAAGGTGCATGAATCCCTTACCTTATGGAGCTAACCCCTTGATGTGAGGAGCTTATCCCTTTGAAGGAGGATTCTATCCCTTCATGCTTGGAACAAAAAACCTCCTCTTGTCCACTATAAAAAGAGGCATTGGGTAGCCTCAAAGGGAGTTCAAGCTTTTAGAATATTTGAAGTTAAGTGCTGTTAAGATTTAGACTCAGTTAACTAAGACTTTTGTGAGGAGAGATTGCATACCTCTATTCGTCTTGGTTGGAGGAGTGGAGAACTTGTCAAAGTAAAGGAGACTCCTGCTTCGAACCCCGGAAAGTCCTGTGCAACATCAAGGCTCGGGTTGTAAGGATTTTCTTCTTTTGAAATTAATACAAATATACTCATTTTTCTCAATAAGCTTTCAATCAATGGTTTATTTCATAGATTCCTTGATCACTATGATAAGCATGGTTTATGATGATTTCTATACAGGTGCTATGTAATATTTTTCTTGTTTGTGACTGCAGGTTTATGAGGAAAACTCCTTCAAGCGCACGAGGGACAACAACGACTTCAAACAAGCACTGGACAAACGGTAAGTCTTTTACACCTCTATAGAGCCTTTTGTAAACCTTACATGCTTAGAGAAAGATTAGTATGTTTGGCTGTTTGTTGCTAGATACTTTTAGTACTAGGAGATTGGTCTTGTCCGCAAGACGGATTAATCCATACAACACTATGTTCTTAGGAGATCTTACAAACAATATTGAAATAATGTTGTGAATCAATAACATGGCAAAGACATTAAAAAAGAAAGAGGAATATGTGTATTGAGTAGGAGGAATTGACTGAAGTCATCATAGACAAAGAGGTCATGAAAGATGTATTTAGTGAGTTCAAATGGCCAACCAAACCATATTTCTTTAGCATAACTATTAATTTCTTTTTGGATCAATAATTATGAAATTAGTTAAATGGTGTTAATTCAATTTTGCAGAACAATTCCATTTGAACAATGGTGGTTGGGAAATATAACTATTCAAAATTAATCGAAAAAACAATATTCAAAACAGTGTGTACCTTAGATATTTAATTACTTAGATATTTAATTAATTAACTGTATTTAAAAACTAGTTTCAAATGACAATTCATTCTCTAAATTAACATGTCATTTTATAAAATTTGTTCTAAATAAATTCTCACTCCATGAAACTTTAAGTGTGACATGTAACATTACATTATTTTATGTATAGTTATGCATCAACACTAAACCCCCAAAGTGAAAATATAAGTTTTATGTATGCGTGTTCATTCCTAGCATGTCTTGGGAACTAATCTCCATGTTCTTCATAAAAGGAGTTCTGGCCACTAAATTCCATCACGAAACCTTTTATGTAGGAGAGGAATGGATTTTGAATATGACTCTCTTAGCAACATACTATAATTCACACACTAGTTGAAATATTAGTTTCTCATCCTTCGTGCATGTTTGAGTTTGTAATAGACTCCCTGCATTTATTATGATAATCGAGATTTTAATATCCTCAAAACATTATCTAAATTTATTTAGAGCATTATGGATATTTGACTTAACAAATATATAATATTTAATCCTTAAATAATGGGTAGAGAAAAGTATTTAATGACATTAGTGTACACCTAGATATGTATAATGATATTCACTAATGTACATATGATGTCTCACTCTCGTACTACATTTAACCTTAATGGAAACCAACACATACAATAATTCATTGAAGTGTTATTGGGATTCTAACCAAAAATGCTAATTTATTGATCTTACCTTTTTACCATTACCAATGTGCCTTCGAAATCAGTAAATACTAGATTAACATAGAAAGAAATCGATAAGAAAATAGTTTTCAAAGATATATATTCACTCTATTTAGAGATAATTTCATGATACACCAAAAATAAGCTTGGACATGCTGGAATTACATTCCTCTCCACTTTCATATTAGTGACAAAGCTTGGATTCAGATTTAAGAGGATATTTTTGAAGGACTTCTTTTCACAATTGTGGCACTTTAATATGGACCTTATAATATCCTCAAACACGTTGTAAATAATATATGTGAACTAAGAAAACGACCTCGCGGTTAAAATTATAGTTTTTACATTTTGTGATTAATGTTTATTATGGATTTGTTATATGTGTGTAGTGCATATTTGTTAGAACAATATGCACTGCAATCTTAATAACAAACAAACTTATTCCATGAAGAGTTCATAAGGAGTCCATAGTAGTAAACTTATTACTTATTACATAACACTTATATTTATATTTATGAGATAATAATGAATATTACTAATTTTATTTCTAATCTCTCAAAATTTTATTATTAATAACTTCACTTAATACATCTTTTCAAATAAAGTATTCCTTACACCTATTATGTTCATCTCAATATTAGACATATATAACTAACATGTACTTTAGAAAATGGTATTTATCATATGCTAAGGTTTGAGTTGAGATAAATATGGATGTTTTTAGGAATCAAAATACCATTTTATTTTTATATTTCTCTATCAAATCTATGGCATTTTAATTTCTTATTCAGAGACTCTCATAGTTTACTAAGGATTTTATAAGGTATATGGACTTGATTTATATCAACCTACTCCATCACGAAATACTTCACTTCTAACAAAATACTCACAAAGACATATTTATTTGCATTTTAAATCCAAGTATCGTCTCCTCTTGATGTTTTCAATCAAAAATTGTGTCAATGCTCCATTAATATCCATTTTGAGTTGTGTAGGCTTCCAACCACTTGATGATTTATGGCAAGGCCACATAGCTAATGTTTCCTACCATTAAGTTTAATTACTGAACTTTGAAAGGTATGAACTAACTCCCACATTTGAACAAGGTCTACAGAATAACTATTATAGCTTAAGCTTAAATATAGTTAAAAATGTTTCTACAATACAAATAATACATTTTTATTTCGCCCACTAGGTAGCTCAAGTGGTGATTACCTTGTTATGAACTGCTATGTAAACTATGAGATTCAAAGCTCTGTGAGCCAAACCAACAAAAAAATAAATACTCTCAATTCATAAAATTCATAGATGTCATTACTTAAACACATCAATTATGCAAGCAAGTGTTGAACTCCTTATATTGAAAATTTGCACTTACTTTCTATATGTTTGAATTAATAATACGTAATATAATAGTTAGAATAATGTTTTTAATTTACCAACTGTTACATGTAGAAACTGGGTTTTTAAACCAAGGCATCAGAGCATTAGAAAAAGGAAGCACTCATTAAAAAGGGATCAAGGGGTATAAAGAGAACCCATGTATATGAGAGCTCAGATTTAGATAAGGAAGTCCCATTGCAGGAAACTATATATCAAATAGCAATAGTAAAAGTTGACCTTGATCATGGGGGGTTTGGAAAAAGGTCTAGAAAAATAAGGGCAAAAAGGGGAAGCCAAGTGAGTATTATCACACTTAATCTGGAACAATTTTATGTAATATATTTTTCTTTTTCTTTTTATTTTATGTGAATCAGCCAAAAAGAGTACTCATGGCTTTTGCAAAATGCAATTTTGTTCCTTGTTTACAGTTTGAATAAAATTACCATTTTTCCTAAAAAATAAAAAATAAAAATAAATTAATAATATTTTAATAAAAATAGTATTTTTTAAGTGTGACTTTTCCAAAAGTTTTTTGGTTTATTTTATGATCTAATTTGTCTAGAATACTATAGGATTATTTGAAATCAAAAGTTTGATGAGTGAACTCTTCACAATCAAACTGCCCTAGGGTTTTTGAAGGTGATGAATCCATATATGCAGTCAAAAAACCATTTTAAACAATATAAATCAAGAATTGACTAATAAATCACACTTAAAAACTACTCCTAAATAAATTTATTATTTATTTATAATTTTATTATTAAATTTATAATATCTATATTAATATCAATATAATATAATTTAATATTAATATTAATTTAATTTAAATTAAATATAATTAAATTAATTATTTCTTAAATTACTTTAAAATTGAAGTTCCAATTTAATAATTAAAAGGAGATATTATATTCATGTGCAAATTAACAAATTAACCTATTAAAATCATTTTATCTCTCAACAAGTATGATAAATATAATTTAATTTAATTTTTTATTCCCATTTATAAAATTTTGTATTGTAAGATTTGAAATTTGCCCAAGTGTAAAATCCTATATTTTATATTATAAAAGACATGTTACCATTACATTTTTTTAAATGTGTCCCATGGAATCGAATCTTATTGTAAAGTGAGATTATTATATGGATAATATTGAATATTAATTTTAAACCTTAGAGATGAATGACGCATAACATGTTATAAGTATAAAATTTAAACAACTAAATACATTGTCAGTGTCTGATGTGGTAATTGTCTTGTAGAATACTTAGATGCATCTCAATTAATGCTTACCTTAATAGTTTGCTATTCACATCAATGTCACATTTATTCATGTTTTTCACATTTTTCGTGTAGTAGGGTCTGTCGAAAGTATGTAAAATGAGTACTCCTTGGATGCAAAATTAAAATTTTCATCCAACAAGTGCTCTCATTCAAAATTTTAGTAAAGTCGGAGGGAGAAAACTTGACAATATGAGTTAAAAAAATAGTTTTTTATTTCTTCCCTCCAAAACTTGATAAAATAATCCAATATTATTTTATTATTTCCACTATTATTTTATAATATTCCTTAGGAATCTCATTTTAGACCTAAAAAATTCTCTAATATGATAATAATAGCAATCATCTAAACATTATATGTAGTATTAAATAGGTGTTTAAATCATGTTTTAGTTATTATTATTATAGGGTTTGAATTATTTCTATGAGGTTTTTTCCAATAATAATTTTTTTATATAACATGATAGGATAAAAGTTTAGAATAAAAACCTATTTTAAAACAAATTTTAAAGCCAATTTATTTTAGATCTCTAATGAAGAAAATCTACATACTTTAAGAATACGTTCAACATTATACAATTAATATTATCCCTATTTTCTATCAGAAATAAGTGTTAGGTATATGGAAGAGTTATCAACTACATAACAATGAACTGTGTAAATTTATATAGGATTTTCTATAATATGTTAGTTTGGTATTAGTTCTTTCCATAATTATCTTTCTCACCTTTTGTTATTAATTAGTGTTTGCAAAACTGTTAAATATATTTTTATATCATTAATTATTATTGCATTAAGAAGCACTCTACAACCCAGTATGGCAACAATGCAAAACATTATGTGATGTAATATAATGGTATATTAACTCGATCAAAATAGAAATAAAAATATAATGAAAAATATTAATAATTAATAATCATATTAAAAATAATAGACAAGAAAAAAAAAACTATTTGAAAACAAAAATCTAGTAAGAGTTGGGGCTTTGTAGAAGTTAGGGTTTAAGCAAAAAGCCACAAGCAGATTTAGTATAGATGGTGGCGGTGATTTCCCCCTTGGGATTCAGCCCTTCGATGGAAAAGTCGCGGTATATTAATCTAGATATAATAATATAATTATGTAAGTTTTAAAAAGCATACTACCGATTGTTGAGAACCTCCAGATCTAACATAAGAGAAAAAGAGTGATCTATGGGCTCACACCTAGAGAAAGTAGGGTGCCAACCCATATGATGTTGCACCTTTGAAATATTGGGGTTTAACTACCATAACGAACTTTCGGGTCTTCAAGCGCCTCGAGGGTATAAAAGATACCTTCGTCAATGTCATACATATTTTCAAGCCAACAAGGTTTTTGGTTTTTCAAAACCCTAATGTTGCAAACCACATGGATATTAAATACCCTTCTGCGATCTAATGCGGGAGGAGATGGGGTTTCAACTGTATGATTATCCTTGCATCCATGATAAAGTTATTACCTCAATTTAAATGAATTTTACGGTCTTTGTGAGACCATTCTCGGGGAGATCTTTTTTATTGCATGTCAAAGGCATAAATATGGTATCTCCATTCGCTGCCAGAATACAATACTAGCTAGGGATCCCCATAGGTTATTTTTGGCTCATTCATGGACGTAGGTAGCTTCAAGATCAAAAATCACTCCATGAGTATGGCATAGACAAGGATAAATCAATTAATCTAGTCTTAAGATTACAAAGGAGAGCCAAAGCTAGGGATGCCTCCACCTCTTCCTAGCCCAAATTCATTTAGGACACCTTAATGCTAGGGATTTAACCTCAGAACCCCAAATACCTCTTAGGGATGACATTTGTTGTAGATTAGGTGGGAGACACTCCTTCACTTGAAGTGGATTATCTTGTAGCAAACTTGGATTCTGCAGATTATACATGATAGGTGCTTATTTTTTATTTTTTGGATTTTTGGATTTGGCATATTTTCTTCGGGAGTGCGTGAAATGGAATTGGTCCCTGCTTACAAAATTGTATTTTTTCTTGAAAGGATTATTTCTAGTATTTTACAGAAATGTAGTGGATCATTAGAAAGTGTTTAATTGGGATCCCTTGTTTTGGTGGAAAGTTGGACTTTCAATTCAACCATGGTTTCCAGATTTCAATAATCTCTATATGACAACTATGGCCACTCCAGTCTAGGTAAGGTTACCGAACCCAACCATTTATTTCTTCAATCAGAAATATTAGTTGATATCGAGGATTTACTAGGTCGATTCATTAAAATAAACATTGAGAGACTTGAGAAGGGCATTGTGACACTTGCACACATATGTGTGGAACTAAATATCAGTAAAGAGTTGTGAGATAAAATCCTCCTCAAGTGAAGAGACAAAGTTTATTCAAAATCAGTGGACTACAAGAACACTACCTTTTAATGCAGGAGATGTCAATAGCCTGGTCATATTCAAAGTTCCTACCCGTTTCCTCAAGGGCCTTCTCCCACTTTGATCCTCAGAAAAATAATTGTGGTTGGCAAGAATCAAAAGAAATAAAAGGACCCAAGAATCCTCTAGCTTCTAACCTAGATAACATGGAGCATCAGAAGACTCCTACCACCAAGTCAACTCCCACTGTCTCAGCTTAGCCACATGTAGATCCATCCCATCTCTCAACCGAGGGAATCCTCACTTTGATTGAAAAAAAAATATACTTGGATGTAATCATGGATTTCTTGAAGAGTGGGCACAATTGTTCCCATGAATCCAATCACTTGGATAGTTATAAGGAAGCAACAAATATTAAAGAACTCATAGTCATGGAAGTGTCATAAAGAAATGCAATCATTGTGCCCCATTCATCTATTTTTGGTAACTCCTCAAAATGGATTGATATATGTATAAGAAGGGGAAAAGAGGAAAACATATGATAAATCTTATACTATCGGGAATGTAGTAAATGTATTTCCTTGTAATGGGTGATTTGTGAAATATGGCACGATGTAATTTGTTATTTTTGAGATAATATAAATTGGCTTACAAATAATAATAATAATATGAAGGAAATTCATTATAGTATGCAAGAGCACTAGCTTAGATCCAACTTAACTCCAAACTTGATCCTCTTAGTGCTTGGTAGATCCAAATTTAAGATGGATCTAGGTTGGACTATAGAGTTTTAGAGGATAGATGTTTAGTTCACAAATATTATGAGTTTTTAGTTATCATAACTTTGTAATTTAGTTGACAAACAATATGTAAAAAATTATAATTTGAAATATCTTCTTTACATTTGGAATTAATAACTCCTTATTCTAAATTATATATATATATATATATATATATATATATATATATATATATATATATATATATATATATTATGGAAAATTAAATTAATATAGATTTATTTTACCTCCAAAATTATTAGACACCAAAATTTATAAAAAAATAAATTAAGACAAGCTGATTACATGTGAATAATTAATATTCCATATTCTTTCTTAATTATATTGTTTCGCTGTTTTAATATGCGTGGAATATACAAAATCATTTTCATTGAATTCTAAATCTTTTTAATTATTTTTAATATTATATTAAATTAATTTATAGGTTATATTACATATATTTTTTATTTTAAACTTCTTACATCTCATTATACTCAATCGTAAGGCACAAAAACACATTCATTCGTTTATTTGTTTCGATAAAATAAAAAACTATTTCATATATAAATTATTTATATCATATTAAAAAATATAAGTGATGTATATAAATGAAAATTATAAATAATAAATTAATTAATTAATTAAAAAAATTAAATTAAATTCAAATAATAAAGATTTTTTAAATTGCATTTTCAATAACAATTTGTCATAATAATAAAAAAATGCTTTTGTCATAATAATAAAAAAATGCAACCAAGCGTATGTTGGGCAACGACATGAATTAAATTTAAAGATGATGACATGTAAAGTAGTTCAATGTTTAGTAAGAAATTATTAAATCTCTTTTGTTTTATTGTCAAAATTTATTAATGTAATAAGCAACAAAGGAGAGAATTGATGATAATAATAAAGTAAATATAAAATAATTAAATATGAAATAATTGAATAGTAAAATAATAATAATAAAATATTATATTAATATGATATTATATTTTTACTTATATAAATAATAATATTAGTATGAATATATACATGATGATGATGATGATGATGGTTAACGTCCACTGAGACTAATCTTTGGTCTATCGGACCTAAAGAAAAGAGTTATTTAGTTTGATTTAAGATTTTATTCCTATGCTCAAAAAGCTTGGAGAGAAGCCTCTCGAGCTCACTATAATTTTGACATCTTAAAAGGCTAGGAAGGTCAGTATTGCAACAAAGATTATGAAATTGAGCTCTAATGTGGTTGTACGTAGGGCACTCTAAGAGGAAGTGATTTTCATCCTCGATGTTCATATTCTCACAGAGATGGCAGATCCTTTCCATCCATGGTGTTTTAGGAACTTTCCAACGACCTGTTTCACTATGGAGCTCATGAGAGTTCGTTCTAATCTTGGCTATATTAATTTTCTTCTTTGAGCTAGTTAAAACAGAGAGATACTTTTGATCTTCTAGGGTGGGGTTGATGACCTCCTTATAATATCTTAATTTTCTTTTAGTTGCTACTTTCTCACACCACGTTTTTTCTTTGAACTTAGAAGTAACAATTGTTTAATATTATTAATGTTTTGCAATGCAACATTCTCGTCGATATCCAAATGGTTTAACCAGGCCCTGGTGTCTTTATACCAACCTCGTTTAAGCCTTGGGTGGTTTTGGCAGGAATTTAAAGCTAGCTTAGGAAGTTTATGGTCTCCTATGCTATTGAGTGTGTGCTTATACAACAGAAGCCTAGTCATAGCTAGGCTCTCGATAGGGGAGATACCCACTTCTCTAAGGAGAATAGGATAGGGTGTATTAATGTTTTTTAAAATAATCATTTTTTAATTGCTTTTATGTGTATTAAATTGAAATTAGGTGTATAGTGATTTTCTCATAAAAATTGGAAATTATAGTGGTAATTAAAAAAATGTGTCTTTATTTTGAGCTATTAATTTTTTAAACAATTCATACTAAAATGATATATTATCTTTTTCATTATTTTAAATATCTTATAAATTATTTTATTCGTAATATATTGATAATTTTGAAAAATTTAAATAGTAAAGAAAGCATCTTTATTTTGAAATAGTTAGATACAAACCACAACATCTTTATTTCAAAGCATTGAATGCAAACCAAAACAACTTTACATTATTTTTATGTAGGGAATCGATATTCTCCGTAGAAAGCTTGTGATTTATTGGGAGTTAAACCCAACACCCAATGTCTAGCTCTTTCCCACAATATAAACATAGAAACCACTCCCCCAAATCCAATCCCAACTCCCATAGCTAACGCTAATAATGACATTTTTTCATCCAAATGACTTACCCATCCCACTTTGATATGATTACTCTTACCACTATTGCCTTCTCCCATTGGTGCTATCTTTAAATTGCATGGATTTAAAGGACACCCTTGTAAGTACTTATTCTTTTGAAATGATGCTATATTAAAAGTAGAAAATTATGTGCCTGTTAAGATTGATCCACATAAGCTATTAAATGAAACATAAAAAACTGCCAACATTGACAATTTAGAGAGGTCTTGAGGAATCTCTCCAGTCAACCTATTTTTGGACAAGTCCAACTAATCCAAAGTAGATATCTTACTAACTGATGCAAGTATTGGTCCTTCTAATTGATTCCAAGTTAAATTCAACAATATCAAGCTACTTAAGCTCCCTGTGCTTATAGGGATTGCTCCTGTAAATTTATTGCTTGACAAGTCAATTGTTGTATTTGTAGGAAGCACATATGTGAGAGTGTACTCAAATATTTTAATGATAATGGAAAATGGTACTGTAATCTCATCTTCAATATTTGAAGACATAACATTGATTGTGAATCCTTGGAGTCTCTCAAGATGAAAAGGTATTCCTCCATTGAATTTATTGTTGGGTAAATCCAACACTTGTAACTTGGTAAGATTTGTAAATAGATTGGGGAAGGCCACCATGGAAATTAGTATAACTAGTAATTAACACTCTTAAGTTTTGAAAATTTCCAATATGCTGAGGCATCTCACCCTTTAATTGATTTTTACTTAAATCTAACAATTCACACATGGCAAAAGACATTGGAAAAGTTCCAAAAAATTTGTTAGAGTGGGCTAAAAAATATGATAAAGAATTTGGAAAGTTTATATTACCCAAAACTCCACTAAATCATTTTTTTGATATATTTATAAGGTGAAGAGATTTGATTTTTTATATAGTCTTAGGAATGCTCCCACTTATGTTATTATTGGACATATCTATGGTACCTAAAGCTTTGAGATTTCCTATGGCTCTAGGAATGTTCCCAATGAAGTTTTTTTGTGATAAAGTCGAAGATTCCGGTCAAGCCAATCCACTAACATGACAAGGGATATTTCCCGACATATTATTCCTACTCAAATCTAATTTTGTAAAAAAAATTAAGTGACCTATGCTATCTGGAATATGTCCAGTTAAGTTGTTTGAAAATAAATATAAGAGTTCAAGGGATTGGAGCTTTCCTATTTCCTGAGGAATTGTACCCATGATCTTGTTGGTATTAAGGGAAATAAGTGTAAGCTTCTTCAATATTGTAATGGTTTCAGGTATGAGCGTTGTGATCATATTTGAATGAAGATCTAGAGAAGACAGATTACTACAATTTCCAATTTCAAAAAGGATAGAACCTGAAATATTCCCATAAGCACAATTATAATCAAGAAAATCATCGGGCCGAGAAGTAACACATAGGCCATAGATTGAAAGGTGAGTAAGCTTCCTCAATTTACCCAACTCCAGTGGTACATTGTCAGACAATCGATTGTTCCCAAAATATAAAAACTTGAGGGACGATAAATTTCCTAACGCTGGAGGAATGATGTCCTCTAGTTTTTTAGAAATTAAATCCAATCACTCTAGCTTGTGCATAAACCCCAATTCGAGTAGAATTATTCCACTAATGTTGTTGTAACTTAGATCCAGGGTCTATAGCTAGTGGAGAAACCCCAATTCCACTGATGTTGTTAACTGAAAGTTCCATGTACAATAGTCAGGTACAATTGCAGAGCGCTGGAATTCTTCCATGTAATTGGTTGTAACTCAAATGAATAACTGTGATGTGACCACTTAACTGGTTGAAGGATAAGTGAATAATAGATAAAATTCTCATCAAACCCCAAATGGAAGCGGAAGGGATTGAACCATTGAATATGTTGTTTCCAAGCCACAACTCCTAGAGTGATGTGTAGTTGCTCAAAAAAGTTGGAATACTTCCAAGTTGACCAGACAACCAAATTCAGATGGCATCGTCCCATTCAAGTATTTTCCTGAAAGGTCAATCCATTGAAGGCCTCTGCAATTATAAAATGAAGCTGGAATACTTCCAATCAGACCACTGCCCCTGAAGTTGAGATGTTCCAAGTTGACTAGACGACCAAACTCTAATGGCATCGCCCCATTCAAGTAGTTCATTGAAAGGTCGATCCATCGAAGGGCTATGAAATTAGACAATGAAGGTGGAATAGATCCTTTAAGCATATTAAAGGTGGGTTTAAGTAATCTCAGGGCTTTAAGTTTCCTAAGTTTAGGTGGAACCACTCATGTAACATTATTGCCACAAAGATTCAACGTCTGCAATGAAGAAAGGTTGCCAAGAGAGGGTGAGAGGGTACATACTAGTTGTAATTTAGGATCCTCTGAATACTCAAGATCATGGAAACAGGAAGTATTATGGAAATAAATCTTTGAATTAAGTGACAATATGTTTGAAAGAGTGAATGGAGGATTCGGTCAATGTGTGACACCATTTCCTTATGCGCCCTTTGCACATGAGAATGAACAACCAAAAACTAGGATCCTTAATGGGGATGTTGTGATCTGTGCAAAATTGAATAAAATGATCAATACACTCAAGTAATTTTGTTTCACACTTGCCATCAAATTTAAGAGGTGACAAGTCATCAAAGATATTCGTCAGCACTTGTAATTTTAGGTCTCTGGAAAAACATGCCAGGAGTTTAATTGTGGAAGAAGTCATTAAATTAGTGCGAAAATTCAAAACAGAATTCAAGGGCTTAGCTTTTCATATGGCCCTCCTTCTAGCGCAATAAATGTTGGCAATGGTGGACCCACCAACATTCAAGGTATCTCCCTGATATGAAGTCCCAATTAAACCTCACACCATTTGGAGTAGGAGTCTGAGCAGTGGGGTGTTAATGATCTGCCTTACTTTCCAAAATGCATATAGTGGTCCATGGTGTCTTTGGTGAGAACAAGTGTGTGACCCTGTGGAGATTCAAGTGCAACATATGACAGTTCCAACACACAAAGGGAAAATAAAATTGGCCCCTTGGAAGCCTGTAATAGTACACAGCTTAGAAGGAACACACGAGCAAAATAACATCACATGAACTAACAAGCATAATAGTCCACAAGTTAAGGTGACATATTACCACATCAACACACATCCAACAAGATACATACAAATGAAAACGAAATATTTCATAATCATATGCATAAGTTAAATAACATATATGCAAATACAACAAGAATAGACCTACTATATCCACAACATATTCATGAAAGTGTGTCAGCTTTGAGTTTTATTAAAATTGATTGTTCTAATTATACATACAAAATTTGAAAATACACTTTCCCCATTAGTAGAATGTGAAGTCTACAACAGATGGTCCTCCAAGTAAGTATACTTCCTCTATGCTACAGAGAAGCCAAGGCTCACAAAAAACTCTTAAGCTCTTCCTAAGCCTAAGCTTACCCAAAAAATTGGCTCCCAAAAACCTCTTACATGAGTTATAAGGATATATTTATAACAAAGGGGGGTGAATCCTAGCATGCCCCCTTTATGACTCTTAGACTCCCCTCATTACTCTTGAACTTATTACAAAATAACTCATTACATTACATATGAATCTTCACATTCCAATAAGGACACTTAGAATTTCACTTTTACAATAATTACAAACAATATTACATTTTCCACTCGTAACCATATAAGACAAAATATGATAGAGACAACTTCACAACCTAACAAGACAAAACCCCATGATGTTGGATATTGGGTGAACTCAAGTTGGGAAAATTCGACTGGATTCTTACAAGTCACATATTGATGCCTCTGTATTTTTCAACGGTCTCCCCAAAATATGTGATACTACCAGGCTAGAAGTGAACTCTCTCCTCCATAGCATCCAGGTACAATGTCTTGGAACTGGTATGAACCTCTTTCTCAATAAGGAGCAACATTTTTTTGATTTGAATGAGGCCGCCAATGTAGGTCTACATGTTCTGTTTATTCAAAGCCAAGTCATCCTAGGTGGCCATCTACTTCAGTTGCTCCAATCATTGATCAATATCCTGTGTGAATTGTCATTTGTGTTTAGTATCGGTGAGTGTACCAATTGATGGGATCATGTGGTTTCTCACCATGAAATCCAAATTTTTATATATTCATACATATGAGGCCGGAATATTTCCAATGAAATAGGCGAGCTTCCTATTGTTACAGGTCAACATCTAAAATCTCACTTTCTCTAGCTCTACCCGCGACTTCATCTTCTTGACCAAGGTAAGCAGTGCCCCCTTCTATCGCATTGTCCAATCATTCACAGTAGTGATAATAGCTTGCACATTCCTAAGTATATTGACAAAATCTCAGACTCTGTCGTTGCAATGCATGTAAGTGGAAAACTTCTTTATGTACCATCATGATCTCCTCATAGAGATCTCACATAGTGTCTCCAAGTGTGGATACTTCAACAAGTATCACTACTCTCATATCCTCTAGTTAGACCTGTATCGAAGGTGCATTCTACGCTGTTACGTGGAGCTGTTAATTCTCTTGTGAAAAAACTTGTAGATTTTGTACCAACTGTTTATTCTCGTCCATCAAATACTAAGTGTTATATTTCGTTGCACCTACAAAGGCCAAGTTGGCTTCAACAATAGCGTTTTGATTCTTGTTGGTGTCTGCCACTATCACCCTTTCTCTCATAAATGGAGGTGATGCATGATCATTCTGGAAGTGATTTCTATGTGCTTGTACAATTTCTTCTAGATTTCATCAAATGAGATATTTTACACATCCATCACAGGATCATCATCAATGGGAACTATCTCCCCTTCCTGCTCGAGGTTGGATCTGTGATTAGAGGTGGTGGAGTCTGAACGATGGCTTATGGTGCACTAGGAATCAAGTCCACATCTTCATCCCACGGCTCCAGCCCCAAATCCATATCTGCAACTTCAATCAACACCTCAATTTACTGAGCAAGCTCGGATCCCGCATATGTTCGCTCACTCCCTTTGCTCCTGGTTGATCCTGTTCCTTCTCTTCAACCTGTATGGGTGCCTTTTCTTTTGCTATGTCACCTTTCCTTCCCTCTTCTTTCTTCGTCTTCTCCTCCTTTTCTCTTCTCCTTAGCTCTTGTTCTACTTTTTTCGCTCTCATATCTACTTCCTCCAAGCTTTTATTCTCTCTCTTCCTCCGCTTTTCTCTCTATAGCCTCTAGCTCCTCTTTTCTTCTATTTCCAAAGCTGTTTTTACAGCAATAGGATATGCTTCCATCTTCCAGTTTTTCTCCTCCTCTGCACTATCAGCAACCTTCCTATTTCCCTTATCTTGTATCGGGTTGCTATCTTCTAATGTTGTTTCTTCTGGAACAGTTGTCATCTCTGCAGTATCCTCTGAGGTCCTAGCTATACTGATCGGTTCACGGGGTCTAGAGGATTTGTAGAAATTCTTTCAAGGTTCCTCCTACAGCCAATGAAATTCCCCACTAACCCAATTGTAGTAGATTCTCACACAGTGGTCCTTGGAAATTCCATTGGGGTCATATGGATTGATTCCTTTGTACCGAATTCAAACTTCACTATGGATTTCACTTCGGTACCTACAAATTTGAGATTCTTGGTCTCGTATAATCTTATCTGTAAAGGAAGCATGGGCCATGGCGCTTTTTTATTATTGTGCAGTGTTGCTAACAACCCTGTGGCGAGATGGTAAGACACTTCTTACATGACAATTCCGTCGGTGGCATATCTTGGCAAAAGATGTCACATCTTCTTCCCAACGAACACTTTGCTCAATGTATCATCCGGTAAGGTGAACTAATCTGCAATATGTGATATCGCCTCCATCGCTCCTCGTGACATGTAAGGTGGGTACTCCTAAAAGAGAAGCCTGTATAGCGAGATAATGAAGTGACCAGTTAGTTGCTCCATAACTCCTCTATGGATGCAATCCGAAAGCAGTTTGAAATAAATATACAGAGCATTTTCTCTCGGTGTCCACATCCAGTTCATGCTAAGAAATTGATTTTGTGCATATATTGTATCCAGTAAGTATGTAGACGTATAAAACCTTTCTTTCTCTCCTTTGGGAGGATCCAGATCTTGTGCTACATGGACTCCCAACTGATGAGACAAAATATCTGACTAGTTGAAGGACTTCCCCTCATTCACCACCTGGTTTAATAAGATATCCCACCCCTCAAGAAAGGTCTTTGTGCTTGATTGACCATATACTTTGCAAGCTAAGATGACCAAGAGCTAGTAGGCATTCCTGAATGACTTTATATTGTATGTGTGGGTGGGTTTTTATCTAAAATTAGATGGCTTCTTCACCCAACTTCTGACAATATCCTTCGTGCTCACATAACTGTGGGTGACATATAATAATGAATCCATGATCTTTATTGGCTCAGAAGATGATATATCCAATTAAAATCTGCTACCAGAAATGTAGCAAGCTTTTGTCTACTGGTGTTGCTTAGTGTCATAGTTTTCTCATCAATGTGTGAGACAACCCAGTTGATCACATCTACACATGGGAAGGCTGGATACCTACATCCAACCCTGTACAATATCTACTATCGGATGCTTAGATAAATCGGTCCATCCTCTAAAGCTGCCCAAAATTCCTTTGAAAAATAATATTTTATTTGTTTCCATGTCAGTTTTGATTCCTTTTCTACAAATAACAAAGTATCTACATATACTGAAAAGTTAACTGACGCGTGCGCAATTTTTTCCCTGTTACTTCTTTCAGTGGTTTCTTTTGAATCATATTTATTGGGTGCCATGGTTATAGTGACTGTTGGAGAGTTTCTCAACAACTGTTATACCGGTGGGACATAAAAGGCACTCATGGCAAGCAAACATCAGCCTTAAGAAAAAACGGTTTCAAGGCATGTTCAAGCAACAAACTGGGCATCTGATGGGAAGGATTGCACAATTTTCACTGGAAATAGAGGTTGGCTTCCTCAGATAAATGCGCACTATACAGTCCCAACAATTAGGGTTGAAGCTTGAGGTTTGAGACTGCGCAATGCACATTTTAGCCTAAGTAGTGGTCTGGGAGAGACTGTGCATAGTCTCTGTGGCCAGGGATGCAGATTTAGCCCTGGAACTATGCAATGCATAGTTGGTCAAGCCTATGCTTCACACTGCACAATTTCATAGGCAAAGCTCTTGGCTTGAGCCTTAAGATTGCACAGTGCCCAGCTAGGCAAAGTGAAAATAGACAAAGGGAATGGAAAATGTGCACAAGGGAAGTGCGAAAAATGAGCAGATCTAAGAGATCGTGTTAGATTGAGTGCATATCTAAATAAGTGTGAATGAAACAAGGAAAATCAAGTGTAGAAGCTAAATAAATAGGAAGAAAACCAAATCAGTGAGGAGAGTCACCGGAACAATGACCATCGATGCAAAAAATGAAGAAACCGATGCGACACTTGTGAAATTCAAACGATAACTTGAAACAACACGTATACAAGCTAAATCAAGTTGAAACACCAACATGCATGCAAAGAAACAAGAAAAACATGACTCACACAAGCCAAACGACAAAAACCAACAAAAAATGATAAATGTGAAACTCACCCGGAAAAGTGGCGACGATCACACCAAAGGTTTCTTGATCTTCTCAGGAATGATATATCTCCAAGATTGAGTGTAAAAATGAGCTCTAGGGGCATTGTTTAAATATATTTGAGTAAATTAGGGTTTATGACACGCATGCCTAAAATCAAGGAAAAATCCACACATGGCGAAAGCTTCCAAAAATAGCATGTGTTTATCCTTCAAGTTACTAAAAATAAATCCCTATTTTCTTAGGGATGTTTTTTGTTTTTTTTTGTTTTTTGGCTTTTCTGTTTTTTGGGGAAAAACTTGTCATGCACATCACCAGAAAAGATTGTGTAATTTTGGGAACTCAGCAACTTTTTGGCTCAGTGCATTCCGTATTTTATGAGCTCAATGAGTGATTGCATAGTTTATGGGCTCAATGTTGGGCTTCCTTCTATGAATGTACAGTTTCCAAGCTCAAGGTTGATTGCCAGTCATGACTGTGCAATTCCAATCATCAAGGTTTCTTTCCCTCATGGATTGCACATTTTTTGGAGACAAGCCCATAACTGTTGTGCAAGATTAAGTTAGGAGGTTTTCTTACGACTTAGAAATATTAGCTAGGTGAAAATAGAGTGAACACAAACACAGATAATGGATAAGTAAAGTAAACATTTTGGAGGGCGGTTGTAGTCGCTACAACACTGGGCTTCGAATAACACCTCACATCCAACCACTTGAAGACTTATAGAGATTCAAGGGAATAAGATCAGATATTTTCCATGTAATTTCATGAATGCCTCACAAGTATACAATTGTTTAACAAAAAAATAATTTTAAACTCTAAAAAAAATGCTTAGATTATATAAATAATTCCATCTACAAATTTCAACATTGAATTCAAGAACCTTTAATAGAAATCTATTGTAAATAAAAACTAGAATCATAGTCATCCTTCTTAGGGAAGCATTTAAACATTTAGGGTGAGGGTTGGATGAATTTCCTCTAACTCAATGTGAGGGTTTTTACTCGATGTTAGGGTTTTTTAATAGTATTAAACTACCCAACCGAAAATTTTGGTAACTTCTAGCCCCCACGAACCCCTTAATATCATCTAATATATTGAATAACTATTTCACTATTTATATACCACCCCAACCAAACCGAACCCAACCACCCCTAACCTATCCACCCTATAATTCTAAATCCACATGATATGATATTAGTTTACTTGTGAGTCCCTTTATTTAGTCCAAATTGTAATTCATGAATAAAAAAATAAAAAAATCACAAAACATTAAACTATTTATATGTATAACAAGATGATACCAATATTTAGATTTGTTAAGGTAGGACAATACCATACATAACCTAAGTTACTTAACATAGAGAAATTATTGTCTAAGTTTCATAAGTTGTAAGCTAAAGCACATATGAAGAGGGGACACTCATTCTTGACCAAGAAGGGAGACCAATTTGAGTGCTAGCCATAGAAAAACACTTATGGTTTCCATAAGGACTAACACTTTGCACTTATGCATAAAGTTTCTTTATCGCCATAAATTAAAAACTATATTGTAATAAATAATCACATTCCAATAATAATAATCATCATCTAAACATTATTTGTACTATGGTATTCGATGTTTAAATTATGTTTTAAGTATTATTATTATTATTATAAGGTTTAAATTATTTCTATTAATTTTTTTTAATAATACTTTTTTATATAACACATGATAAAATTTTAGGGTCAAAACTTATATTAAAACATATTTTAAAGCCTAACTATTTTAAATCTCTTATGAATAGAAATCTACCTACTTTAAACATACATTCAAGATTATATAATTTAAATCTTATCCTATTTATTTATCTTAAGTAAGTATTAGGTAGACATAAGCCTTATCTAAGTAAGTATTATGTAATGAAAGACTTCTCAACTACATACCAAATAACTCTATAAATATGTATTAGGATTTTCTATAATATTTCAATTCGGTACTACTTATTTTCACAATTCTCTTTCTAAATCCATTCCACGCAATATGAATAAAAAAGAAATTAATATATAGATCCTTTTGGTGTTTAAAAAACCTCCAATTATATTATATATACATAAATAATCTTCTATATTTTTTTAATTTTCTTATTTACAATATATTTTAAATAGTACAAATTTTAATATTAATGAAATTTACAAATTCATTTATATTAGATTAGAATAGTTTTTAGTTATTTTGTGATATTATATTAAGTTGATTTATACATTATTACATGAATATATGTTATACATATTTTTTATATTAAATTATAAAACCCACTTTGTTTATTTATTTGAATACAATTAAAAAAACAAACATTAATTTTGTTGTTGTTTTTTTAAATTTCCTCTAAATATTTAATACACAATTTATATAACTTATATAATATTGAAAAATCTAATATTAAATAAATTTTTATCATATTATATATATATATATATATATATATATATTTATTTTATATTATTTTAAAATATAATATTGGAAAAGTATGAATAACAATTCACTCAATTATTAATATAAAGAATCAATAAATTTTTAAATCGAATTAAAAAATAAAATTTTGATTAAAAATAAATAATTTAATTTTAAAAACAAAAGAATATTAAAAATTTTAAATTTGAATCCACATTAAAAAAAAATTAATGTTTTTAAAATTACATTCTCGATCATAACAATTAAAAAAAAATCACAAATTTGGATGAAAATCTTAAGAGATATAAATTGTGTGCGTAGTCTAAAAAAGCAACATTTTGGCCTAGAATGTGGCAAAGATTTTGAAAAAATCTGGCAAATATTTTATCAGAATCTTGTTTACAGTTGTTAAACTTTAGTATTTTGAGTACTCGAAGGGTTTTTGATAGTGATGAATCCATTTCCACTATAAAAAATGGATTCCAAATACTCCAACTACTTGATTTTTTGAATTTTAGTTGACCGGATTTCGGCAAAAAGCTGTCGTTCAAGCTATTCCACTGCCTGGGTAGACAACATTGTGAGTGCAACAAAGCATATGTTGAGCAATCGTATAAATGAAGTAGTTAGATGTCCAATAAGAAAGTCACAAATTTTCGATGAAAATCTTAAGAGATATAAATTGTGAGTGCAACAAAGCATATGTTGGGCAATCACATAAATGAAGTAGTTAGATGCCCAATAAGAAAGTCTCAAATGTTTGTTAATATATATTGTAGTAATATTTTTGGGAGCAAATAATTTTAAATTAAATTTATTTTAAAAATAATAATAATAAATGTTAATATATATTGTAGTAATATATTTGGGAACAAATAATTTTAAATTAAATTTATTTTAAAAATAATAACAATAATTGTAGCCAAGCAGAGAGTAACTTTTAAAGGGAATGACAAAGCAAATGTAAAATAATAAATTAATTTGAAAAATATATTAAAATATTATTATATTTTTTATTTATA
This sequence comes from Pinus albicaulis, assembly GCA_034641835.2. NCBI lineage: Eukaryota > Viridiplantae > Streptophyta > Pinopsida > Pinales > Pinaceae > Pinus > Pinus albicaulis. The sequence goes on from CM076571.1 coordinate 795,704,745, forward strand.
GTAATGATAAAATATTATTATAAATTTTAGATTATTTTATATACATATTTTTAAATTTATTTTGAAAATTATAATTATATAATTATGTGTGTGTGTGTGTGTGTGTCTGTGTGTGTGTTTTTATGTTTATGTTGTAAAAATTATAAAGTGGATAAATTATGATGGTGGTTTTTGCATGTAAATTGAGGATTGTAGTGGTATTTAAAAGAATATAATGTAGTTATGTGTAGCTATTGATTCTCCAAATAATTCATATTAAAAAAATTATGTCTTTCTCATAATATTTTAGATATGTTATATATTATTTTATTCATCATATATGTATTATTTTGAAAAGCTCAAATTGAAAACAAAGTCACTTTATTTTGAAACATTCAAATACAAACTCAAACATCTTTACATTATTTTTATGTAGAGAAACTATATTCTCTATAGAAAACAAATCATCTTTACATTCTATTTATATAGGGAATGGATATTCTCCATAGAAAACAAATCGTCTTTACATTCTATTTATATATGGAATGGATATTCTCCATAAAAAACAAATCATCTTTATTCTCAAACATTCAAATACTAACCAAAACATATTTACATTCTTTTTAAGTAGGGAAGCAATATTCTCCATAGAAAGCTTGTGATCTATTGGGTGGTAAAACCAACACCCAATGTCTAGCTCTTTTCCATAATATGAGCATAGAAACCACTCCCCCAAATCCAATCCCAAATCCCATACCTAATGTGATTAATGCCATTTTTTCATTCAAATGGCTTAGCCATCCCACTTTGACTTTATTACTCTTACCACCATTGTCTTCTCCTAATGGTGGCTTTTTTACATTGCATGGATTTAAAGGACACCCTCTTCAGCATTTATTCTTTTGAAATGATGTCACATTGAAGGTAGAAAATTGTGTCCCTGTTGGGATTGGACCACATAAGCTATTAAATGAAACATCAACAACTTCCAACATTGACAATTTAGAGAGCTCTTGAGGAATATCTCCAGTCAACTTATTTTTGGACAAGTCCAATTGTTCTAAGGTAGATATCTCACAAATTGATGTAGGTATTTGTTCCTCCAATTGATTTCCAGATAAATTCAAGAGTCTCAAGCGACTTAGACTCCCTATGCTTGCAGGGATTCCTCCTATAAAATTATTGCTTGACAAGTCAATTATTGTATTTGTAGCAAGCACATATGTGAGATTATACTCAACTCTTTTAATGATAATGGAAATTGGTACTTCAATCTTATCTTCATCCTCATGTATTGAAGATGCGTTCATTGTAAATTTCTGGAGTCTCTCAAGATGAAGGGGTATTTCTCCATTGAATTTATTGTTGGATAAATCCAACACTTGTAACTTGGTAAGATTTGTAATAGATTGAGGAAGACCACCATGGAAATTATTATAACTAATACTTAGCACTCTTAAGTTTTGAAAATTTCCAACATATGGAAGCATCTTATCCTTGAATTGATTTTTCCTTAAATCCAACAATTCACACATAGCCAAAGACATGGGAAAAGTTCCAGAAAATTTGTTAGAGTGAGCTGAAAAATATAATAAAGAATTTGAAAATTTTATATTACCCAAAAATCCACTAAATTAATTTTTTGAAATATCTATAAAGGAAAGAGATTTGAGTTTTTCTATAGTTTTAGGAATGCTCCCACTGATATTATTATTGGAAATATCTATAATACCTAAAGCTTTGAGATTTCCTATGGCTCTAGGAATGTTCCCAATGAAGTTGTTTTTTTATAAAAAAAAATATTCTAGTGAAGCCAATCCACAAATATGAGAAGGGATATTGTCTGGCATATTATTCCTACTCAAATCTAGATTTTTAAGAAGTTTTAAGTGGCCTATGCTATCTTGAATATGTCCAATTAAGTTGTTTGAAAATAAAAATAAGGATTCAAGGGATTGGAGCTTTCTTATTTCCTGAGGAATTGCACCCGTGATCTGGTTGGTATTGAGGGAAAGATGTGTAAGCTTCTTCAATTTTGTAATGGTTTCAGGTATGGGTTGTTGAAGTTTGCAACAAGAAACAATGAAGGAGGCATCTTGAAACATCATCCTTGATCCTAGTTGGAAAATAATCACCTAAACTAGGTGGGGCCCACACAGGCTATTTTTAGACTATGTCTATTTTTAGACATGATAATCATATTTCAGAAGTTGCAGGATGCTATTTGTGGATGGTTGATCAAGTTGGAAAAATAGATGAAATTCTATTTTTTAGAATATTGGGCGAAGTCTATTTATAGATCGTCAATCTAAAAATAGATGCATGTCGATTATTATTAGCTCTTAATAATAATCGGACTCTAAACAGCAACTTATTCTCTTGGGGCACTTCAGTTTAGTGCACAGATGTGGCACATCAGGTGACGAAGGAACTTTGCAATTCCCTGAGGTTTCTTGGAGCTAATGCATGGAGGGCTCAGTTAGAACTAAAGTGGCAAAGTTATGATAGAGTTGGAATAGTAGTTCATGTAGTTGTATTCAGTTTAACGCAGTTAGACTCAGTTGAGCTAGTTGTATCTAATCTCTTGGTATGACCCTCTTTTGAGAGTGGAGTGAATTAATTGTTAATTAATTCACAAGTAGTGTCTTACTTTCAACTGAAAATACAGTAGTTAACTACTTGCATGTCAGATCCAGTGGAGACCCAGTGGAGAGATAGGTGAAAGGGTGAGATGGACTATCAGTTGTGACTATAGTGATGCATTCAATGCATATACATATACATTGGAGTTGCCAATGATCATCACGCAGTCAAGGAGAGTGGTATTACATCGAATTGGTCTTTGTAATCAGCTTGGATTTCACAGTGGAGGCAGGCTAGCAGGAGGACAAAGATCGGTGCATGGATTTGCAAGATTGTTCTATGTTAGTGTGTGACGATTGTATTGTACTAAGAGCTTGAGGTACTAAGCTTTGTATGAGGATTGTTACATGATCTCCATGATATACATAATATATAGTTGGGGTTTTCAGCTTCAGGCTTTCCCGTTAAAAATTGTGTTATGTGCGATTGAATATTTTTTTTTTTTTATACTTCACACATGTGTGTGCAATTAATTTTTAAAATATTAATAAATTGAATAGATTATTATCTTTACATAAGTTAAATATGAGAGGATCAGGTGGATCTTGGAAATATGCATGCTTAGTGCATATAATTTCTACATGGTATCAGAGCATTGTTGATTGAATATTTCAATTGTGAAGTGAGTTTGTGCTGGTGGACAATTCGAATTTGATGCAGGAGTTTCTTGGTGAGATAGTTGAGTATACATTGAAATGTATTTCAATGGGTTGCGGTTGGAGTATGCACTCGAGGGCAACTCTAACTACATAGCCTGGAAGGACAGGATGGAGGCGATGCTTGAAGATAATGGCTTGAAGGAATTCATCGAGAGAGATGTTCCTAAGCCCACTTCGACGGATGTTGCAGTACTTGATGCATGGCAAAAGAAAGTAGCAAGGACGAGGAGAATTCTGTTGGAAGGTTTGAGAGACCATATTGTATCAAGCCTTCATGGGAAAGCCACTCCATATGCTATGTGGAAGGCTTTGAAAAATTTGTTCCGAAGCAGAAACAACCAAAGGTAGTTGGACCTTAAAGACAAGCTCAGAAAAATAAAAATGGAGAAGAATGAAACTATTCCAGTATACTTGACAAAGTTTGTCCAATGCAAGGATGAGCTTGGGAGTGTAGGAGTCAGTGTTGATGATGATGACTTGGTGAGCTTGGCTCTCCTTGGGCTTTCGCAGAGTTGGCATAGCTACGAAGACTCTGTCAACGGACGGGAGAAACTGTCAGGTTGGGAGTGACTTTGGTCAGATCTTGTGCAGGAGGAGATAAGGAGAATTACCAGGGATGGCTCTTCATCAAAGCATGATGATGAAGAGGATTTTTCTTTGGTTTCCAAGGCAAAGAAGAAGAAGGGGAAGAAATTCCATTCTATATCTGAGGCCGTTGAAGATGGCAAAGAGCGTGACATGTCCAAAGTGAAGTGTTTTCATTGTCACGAACATGGGCATTTCGCCACAAATTGTCCACATAAGAAGAAGAACAAGATGGTTGCTGGAGCTGCAGCTGGTGAGGCTCTTGCCTCACAATTTGAGCTTGAATTCTCATTGATCGCATGCATCACATGCATGGTGTCTAGTGCATTGGGATTGGGGTGGTACTTTGATAGCGGTGCTTCCTTTCACATGACGGGAGATGTGAACCTTTTCAGTGACTTGGTGGAGAAAGATCTCCAGTTGCATGTTGAGTCGGGTGACAATGAACAATACAGTGTGACCGACATTGGTACCATTACCTTTCAGAGGGAGTTAAGTAAACTCATTCTTTTACAAGATGTTTTGCATGTTCCAGGTTTAAAGAAGAATTTAATCTCAGTCGCAATGTTAGAGGATAAAGGATATGATGTTGTCTTTAGTGAAGGAAAAGTTTTCCTTCGGTACAAAGCAACAGGACAAGTCAAGAAGGTTGGGATTTGAGCTAAGAATATTTACAGACTTGAAGTAGATGGGATTTCTACGGAGCTTCCTACTGTTGGGAAGTGTGAGAAAACCATGCAATAGAAGCTTGAGAGGGAGAAATATTTGCATGTAGGAAAGAGTGAACTTCAAGATGTGGAGTAGCCACAACATGAGGATCATGGAGTGGGTGCAACCACTCATGTAGAGAAATTTCGTGCCATATGGGTAAAGGGAGTGCATGCAGCTATACCACCAAGTGAGAGGTGGGGCGACATGCATGAGTAATCCCAAGAGGAGATTTCTGGGCAGGATTCATTGAGATGGTGTGGATCTCATGAATTGAACCTGGCTACGAGGAGCCCATAGAGTAGCAGTAGCATGATCAGTTGGATTGATGCGAGTAGATGAGAAGTAGCTGAGTGTCGAGATGCTAGAGGGCGGTTCGGGTTGTTAAGCGAGTGCGAGTTCAACAACACAGTGGTTCTGAAGACATGTGCGGTTGGTACTAGCAGAAAGTCGAAGACTTTGATGATAGATGCATTAGATTGATTGAGTTGTTTGGAGCCTTTCGGTTTTGGAAGTGTTGCGTGAGAGTTGCGGGGCGAATGCATGGAGTTGCATGTCGCATGCAATGATAGTCCTTTCTTGTTGAGAGGGAGTGTTGTTGAAGTTTGCAACAGCTTGATGAAGGGAAAGGGAGCATCCTGAAACATCATCCTTGATCCTAGTTGGAAAATAATCACCTAAACTAGGTGGGGCCCACACAAGCTATTTTTAGGTGTATGTCTATTTTTAGACATGGTGAGCATATTCTATATGTAGTAGGAGGCTATTTGTAGATGGTTGGTCAAATTTGAAAAATATATGAGATTCTATTTTTAGAAGATTGGGCGAAGTCTATTTATAGATCGCTGATCTAAAAATAGATGCATGTCGATTATTATTAGCTCTTAATAATAATCAGACACTAAACAACTTATTCTCTTGGAGCACTTTGTTTCAGTGCATAGATGTGGCACATCAGTGGACTGAGGGAATTATGCAATTCCCAAGGGTTTACTGGAGCTAATGCATGGAGGACTCAGTTAGAACTCAAGTGGCAGAGTTATGACATAGTTGGAAGAAGTAGTTATGGAGTTGTATTCAGTTTAACTCAGTTAGACTCGGTTGAGCTAGTTGTATCTAGTCTAACTGATTGATACACTAGTGAGAGTGGAGTGAATTAATTAGTTAATTAATTCACAAATAATAACTCATTAATCAACTAAACAATACAATAGTTAACTACAGTGCATGGCAGTTTCAGTGGAGACCAGTGGAGAGGTAGGTGAAAGGGAAAGATAGACTATCCATTGTGACTACTAGTGATGCATTGATTGCATCTACATATACATTGGAGATGCCAATGATAATAACGTAGTAAAGGAGAGTGGGGTTTCATCGAATTGGTCTTTTTAATCAGCTCGGATTGCGCGGTGGAGGCAGACTATCATAAGGGCAAAGATTGGTGCATGGATTTGCAAGATTTCTTTTATGATAGTGTGTGACGATTGTATTGTACTGAGAGCTTGATGTACTAAGCTTTGTATGAGATTGTTTATAGATCTCATGATACATAATATATAGTTAGGGTTTTCAGCAAGCTTTCTCATTTAAAAGCGCTATGTTATGTCGATTAATATTTTTAACTATCTGCTTTCACAATGATGAGCGTTAATTTTGCAAGATTAATAAGTGGATCGTTTAATATCTATATAAATTTAAAATAGTGTGAGTCAGTGGGATACGGACACATATTTTAGTACATATAAATTTTTCTCTATGGTGCAGATATTTTAATGAAAAGAATCTCAGAAAAGAAGAGAATTCACAGCAATATTTCTATTTCGGAAGGGATAGAACCTGAAATATTTCCACGAGCACAATTATAATCAGGATAATCATGAGTATAGTCATCGGGTGGAGTATCACATAGGCCAAGGATTGAAAGGTGAGTAAGCTCACTCAAATTACCCAACTCAAGTGGTGTTGGAATATGTAATTCCTACTTGTCTTCAGTTTTGATTCTCCCTATGTATAGAGTCTGTTCCTATTTGATAGGTTAGTTCCTAGTTTGGTGTGAGGTTGAGATATTCTCCAAGATGAAAAAGAAAAATAAATAAAAATAGAAAAACAATGTTTGTATATATGATTTCTATCATGTACTCCCAAAAATTCTCATACACTTATATGTTGAGATATAAAACATGTGTATATAAACTTAACATACTCACAAATATTAAATTTGGCATGCAATAACAAGTCATGCCATACACTCATCTCTAAAATAACTATATAACTATAAAATAATAACTATATAATCATAAACTTAATTATGTTTTACCTTTCAACTTATAACCTTAATAACCTTAATAATTTATTTATTTGATTTGTAAATTAAAATTTAGATACTTTTATTTATCATCACTATTGAAAATCACTTTCATAAAGATATATATTAATATCTTATTTGTAATAATCATGTTATATATATATATATAACAAAACCCTAATATATTATTAACTTATAACTTTTAATACAATAATAGACACATTTAACATTATATTATAATGAATATTGATAATAAAAAATATTTATTATTAAAAATATGACCAATTAAAATTCAATGTGAAATTTTAATTTACCATTTGTACCTATTCAAACCAACTCCCACTTGATTCACACTTGTTCAGTTAATATTTTTATTTTATTTTTATTTTTATTTTTTTAATATTATTATTATTATTTTTCACTTTTCAAATTTCAATTTTGTTAAGTAAATACTTTTCCTGATTTTGACTTTACATACTTTGTAATAAAACAACAAAATAACATCCACTAAAAGTTTTTTAGTATTTCATGTCTACGAACTCCTTTCTCAATAAATATAATTAAAGATTTGAGAGGAAACTGCAAATAATTTTACCAACAAGCTGTTTAGGGATATTTTGGACAATCGACCTAGACAAATGACAAAGGTCAAATTGAAAAACCTTCATCAAAAAGAACATAATTTTTTTTTTACTGAAATTCAAATAAATTCTTAAATACTAAATCATTATTAAACATACTATTAAAGATTAAACTACAAGTTGAATTCTCAAAATATTAAAACCCATATAGTTTACTAACAAAATATTATTTTAATATCAGACTAACACATTAAATATCAACTAACAACCCCATTGAATAACAATTAATAGTCTTCCACCTTTCAAAATAAGCATAATAGCTAACCTAATTTTAGGTCCTTGTATTCCTTTACCATGATTAATGCATATTTGCTATTTTCTTAACATGAAATGTATTTTCGAGAGAATGAGCTCAAATATTTGGCCACTAATTTTATCCTGTGATAATCTTACTTTTGTCTTTACTGTAATAATTATAGATATAGTGCAAAAGGTTATTAAAATTCTCTAAATTCCAGTGCAAAAACTATTTTAATGATGGTATAAAAAAGGTTTATAACGTGAGAAATTCTATAGTAACCAAATCATTATTATAAATATATTGTACATTCTAGCACTAATGGGTGATTCATCTCTTAAGTTAAAAGTTATCTTTGTAGTTATCTTTGGGCCTTTGGACAAACAAAACCCTAAATTCACAAACAAACAAAAACCTTAAATGATCAATGAATTGTTAGCAAAATTTCCGAGATTGCAACCAACACACACAGTGCAGCTCTGATTTACTAAAAACACAGCAACAACAAAGAATTTGTACTTAAATTGGTTTAATTAAAGCGCTCTCATAGTTAAATTCATTTCATTAAAGAGGTCTGTCACAAAATTTGGCTCGATGAGATTCGAAATTTTGTTATCACAAGAGCATGGAAGTTTAAAGCAGCAAATATCGTTTAAAGCAAATAACAGCATCAGAAACTGGAATTTGGAGTAATTTTACCCTTTTATTATAAAGATCTATCACAAAATCAAATCGGTGAAGTATTTGCAGCCATTGGCGCTTTAATTACGGAGATTTTTTTTATTAAAAAATCGTTTATGAACTGAGAAACAAAAACAGTCGTAGCTCCAGAGTGAATAAATGGTTGCAGAAAGCTTGGATTTTTACTTAAAGATTTGTTCTCGCATTGCAAAATTTGCTCAAATCCATAGGGAAACCCCAAAATTTTCCCAAATATTTCATATGAAAACCTAATTTACAAATTTTGGATCAAATATTTGGTAGAGCTTCTAGCTATCAGAGTAACGAAAGCTCCTTGAGATACAGCCTCTTTGGCGTTCTGGTTTTTCCTGGGCGTCACTTGTAATATTACCTCCAAAAGAACCACGATTTTCTCCCAAATGGAAAATCAATCGATTAAAATCTCATATGGAAATCTAATCGGAGTCACTCTGAGCAAAACTCGTGTGTACCGGATTTATCAAATTCGCCCCCAATCAACTGAAAATTGTGCCCAGGGCCAAATTTTTTTTTTTTTTTTTTTTTTTTTCTGTTTGGGGATTAAATCCCACATGTATTGGGACTATTTTTAAATTATTCCCCTGAAGATGTGATAATGGTTACTCAAAAGCTTTTTGATTTTCTAACATCACTTCCAATATTTCAGAAGGGTCAAAAGCGGTATCTACAAGCCGAGCAAGGTTGCAGGTTTGCAATTGTTGTTTATGCATAGCGAAGGTGTGCATAAACGCATACAACGCCTCGTTTTCTTATCTGAAGCTTGTCACATACTCGGTGTACCTCGTCGTACATACAATAACAGAAAAAAATTGAAATCCTCCAGTATAATTTAGGAAAAATTGAAGAAAAAAGAAATCACAGGCAATAAAATCTACACAGTGTCATAACTGTAGCAGTGGTAGGGTGTGATTGTGGATGAAACTCTTTTCGTATTCTTTTAATTTGAGATCTTCATTCTGACACCGTGGATGGAAATTCATGCACAAAAAAAAAAAAAAAAGTCAAAAACAATCGGACAATTAAATGATAAATCCCAGCCCCGCTGCTAGAAATAAAACAATCAATCAGAAATTTACAGTGATTTAAGCCACATAACAGAAATACTGAGGTTCTTAATGGGTTTTAGCATAAATGCATGAAAATATCCAGTATACCGCAGCTAAATAATTAATTCAGGATCCGAATTAGGAGGTCTGATGGTGCCCAATTATAGTAATTTATACATTACATGTATTTTGAGGAAGGAGCGGCTTACATTGGCAAATTAAGTCGTATGAGAAGATAGGTGTGGATCGACCCTAACCGCGGCAATTTGCAATGATTTTCCAAGGATTCGAATGCGCAATGTATTTCGGATTAGTTATTGTGATACAAAGACATGTATATGGCAGAGTTTTGGTCACAGGGTTTTTAATAGAATGCAGTAGCTCTGATATCCGGTCCAGATTTAGGTAAGTGATCCCGCTATGAGGAACTATTTAATGGTATCAGATGTTCTGGTCCTTCATAGAGGCTTTTACTGTCGACCTCAAATGATTGGTATTCTATTCATAGAGTAGACCGCAATCTATGGGTATTTCTTTATCGAGGGGTTAGATGGTGAACATTATTATTGGGTACCAGTTAGCTTGTTTGGGGTCAGCTTAAGGAGGTTGTAGCTGGAACCCAATGAGGACAATTTGTTGTTGCTTTTGGTGGCTATTTGAAGAATTTTTTTTAGCTGGAACCCATTGTCGACAATTTTATGTTGCCTCTGGTGGCTATTGCTGAATGTTTTTTTAGCTGGAACCCAAGTTGGACAATTTGTTGTTGCTTTTGGTGGCTATTGCTGAATCATGAGTGCTTCAGTTTTATCGTTAGTTGCGAGAAGTCTGGTCGTGTTTGCTGGTTAGGAGTCTGGTAAGGAGGTGGTAGCTGGAACCCATGGAGGACAATTTGTTGTTGCTTTTGGTGGCTATTGTTGAACGTTTTTAGCTGGAACCCAATGCCGACAATTTGATGTTGATTTTGGTGGCTATTGAAGAATTTTTTTAGCTGGAACCCAATGTGGACAATTTTTTGTTGCTTTTGGTGGCTATTGCTGAATCATCAGTGCTGTAGTTTATTTCATTTGGACAGGTCAAAGGATTATCGGTGCATGATCTGGGTTTGGAGCACCTAAATACCTCGGGATGGCCCTGGGGTCCGGTGCCTGAAGATGTGAGTGTCATTTGTGGAATTTTGCTTTGAATATTCAAGGGAGGGTGCTCAGAATGGCCATTGGCCATCCGAGATGTTTCAGTCGCTCCTTTCCATCCATTGGGGGATACATGCTAGTTGGAATACAAATGAAATAGTTGCCATTGGTAAAGCTGAAGCTCTATCTTTCAGTTGAGAGGATTTAATATATCGGTGATTTTCTCGTGGAAAGAGAGAAGTCTCTACGGGACTGGTGCTGCTGCTGGCTATGAATAGTGGACATGGGATGGGATCTTTATGCTGGTGTATCTTTCAATCGCAGGAATTTTTGAAGCTGATGATGAGCTCTCCCAAGATGTCATTGCCGTTGTTGCTGCCAATTCTGTGAACTATCTGGTTTTTCCTATCAGCTGTTTCTTTTTCCGGCTAATTTTGAATTGGTTTCAACGACATTGATTCATTTATTGGCTCATCACTATTTATGATTTTGGGTAGATGTCTGTTTCTATGCATAATTACGCCCCTTAGGTTCTCGATTGGGGTGTCCTTATTGTAGTGATGTGGCATGTAGCCGTTATTGTTTCGGTGATCCCCCAAATCTAATCTGATTGCCGGCCAATCTCCTCCGGATTTCTGTACTTGCTTTGGATCACTGGTCCATAGCTTTTCGGATTCACATGGATCGTTTCTCCTGCTGGTTTTCTCCCGGTTTCAAATTTATTTATCTAATGCAGCTGTCCGACATCATGTTGTCAGATCACATGATCTATGTAATGGTCGCCAATTTTCCGAAGCCTCCAGTTTTCATGATGGTTCTGGATTTGAATATGGTATGGGATGTCGAAGAGTTAATTTTTCTTCATGGTCCTTCATTCCCTTCCCATTCTGATCCTATGGAGCACGCCGTTCTTGGTTGTCAGAAGAAGAGTGACTGGCGTAAGGTTTTGATTGCTGTGTTTTTGTTGGGGGGCCTTCTCGCATCTTTTCTTGATGATGCTGTAGGGGGTCTTGAATTTAAAATTTTCCGCTTTTGATTGGAGCGGGGGAGCCGGACTTCCCCCAATCATGGGTATCAATAAACGGGCGCCTTTTTTGGTTTTCAGGACCGTCTCTCTTTCATCAAACGAGACAGTCTTTATTTTTTGAGTGCAGGGACATTGGTTTTTTTCCAGGGATGCTGTTCTTCTAACAAGCGAGCCTGACAATATTTATCAAGCGAGCCTGAATTCCATATGACAGTTCCTGCGCACTTTTTGCCGTCTTCTTCGACTATCCGTTATAGATTTTATCCTTTCATATTTCGGCTATTGTCTTTTCTAGGGGATGCACAATATGTGGGATATCGAAGTCGCTCAAGGTTTCAAGTGAGCCTGATTTGGTGACTGCTCAAGCGAGCCCGCCTCAAGTCAGACATGGATGACACTATGGAACATACCTTTTTTAGCCTTCTTACTATGCATTTATCCTTTATGAATCATGATGCTTCTGTATTATCTTTGAATGTATTTTCATTGTATACAGGTATGATCTGATGGGTCTGTTTTATACTACCCGTTATGGCTGGCCATGTACATCGAATATCTTCTCCTCAGAAGTGTATTCTGTATGTATTTGGAATATGGTGTTTTCTTGCTGTTTTATATAACAGTTTGAGAATTTTATGAAGAACATGTACTGTCATATATATCTTTTAATATATATACAACGTTTTTCTATAGAAAAAAACAAACACATGTGTATATAACCTTGAATAGTTGAAAATGCCTGTAATGTTCCTTCTATACATGAATGACCGATCAAATATGGTTCCTTCTGTCTATCATCTTGGCCCAATTAACAAAGTGCATGCAATTTAAAAGCATAGTTGTAGTGGTACATTAGTTTAGACAACACAAAAGCACATATCTTTCTCATAATCTTTAAGTCAACCCATTTGATATCTAAAATTTCGCCTTATATACATATATTTAATAATATTAATTCCATATTTATATAAAAAATATAAAACATATTATCTTACCTATAGATTTTGTAGATTTTTTTATAAGGTAAAGATTTATTATTACTAGCCCAATATTTTAAATGCAATCTCAAAGTTAATAACTTAAACTCCTCGATTTTTGCATGCATGCATTTACTTATTAATTTGGAAAATATAACTTTTCATTATTTTTTTTAATTGCAATTTTTTTTTCACAAAAGTTACTTTTAAGTTTACTCTTTTTTAATTTAAAACTCTAATTTTAGATTTAAGAAAAAACATGTATATAATTATATGCAAAAATAAAATTCAAATTTATTTTTAATAATAAATAAAATTATTATATTAAATTTATAATCAGTATTCAATCAAAATCACAATCAAAATTAAGTTTTAACTTTTTCCTAGAGGTTCCTAATGTCGAACCTGCTTTGATACCATATGTAACAACCCCAATTTTAACATGCAATTAATTATATCACATAAACAATGAATAATCAACCCAAAAATTGTTTAACTAATCATCATGGACTTTTCAGAAACATAAGCAAGTCGACTTACTTATAATGGCGATTTTCCTTACTTGAGACTCCAAGGTTGAACGCTATCTGAATCTTGCTGACCGCAACAAAGTTTTGGGAACAACTCTCCACCCAACCGTAGGCTCAACTGGATGTAATCCTTCCACAGCTGGCCACCCCCGCGCCCTCAATCAACGTACTACTACCAGAGTATCATTTGCCTCACAATACCTTTCTCTCCAGAGAATAGATGAAAGAATGAATGATCTTTGAATCTTCCTCAATGTCTATTAAATAGACCAAACAATGTAATGGGAACCACATGCACACATTCACTGTGTCAACATACAACTTAAGTTTTACTTAATTTAGTGTTCTCTTAGTTTAACTTACTTTTTGTTAGCTTTACTTAATTTAGTGTTCTCTTAGTTTAACTTTCTTTCTATTAGTTTCTTAGTTTAACTCTTTGTTAATTTATTTACTTTTGTTAATTAATTCTTTCTTTAACTTTACTTATTGTTTATTGTTTTAGGATTCCAGTTTATTATTTACTATTTTATTTAGAACTCCAGTTATTGTTTAATGTTTTATTTATTATTCTATTGACTATTTATTTATTTACTTATTTATTAAATTATATTATATTATATTATATATTATTTATTATTTTATAATTATTATGGGACCTTACATCAAGTTTGTGAGAGTTTGTTTTGTGTGAGTTTCTTGGAATAGACTCATGACATTTATAGTCACAGTTTGTAATTAGAAGCAAATCTACATGTCACTTATTGTTTGTATGTGTTGTAAGACCCAGAGAGGCATGCATACCCCTTTGTTATATGTTCCCTTTGTCAGAGAGTTTTAACACCCTGGAAGAGTGTGTCATGCGAGATGGATACACTTGAGTGGGTTGTATTGGTTTTAGACTCCATAAGATGAAATTTTATATCAAGGGGGAGTTAATCGAGAGGTTGGATGAACCATGTATGTGAAGGACTTCCTAGTAGACTGGCAGTTGTAGCAGTTGGAACCCATGCATTTCGGTAGATGGTTGTTCCTTTATATGGACATCAACAATAGCATGAACATGATACAAAGTGTAATTACCAAACAAAAGCAGTGTAATTACAAAACAGGACCAATTGTAGATTTTGCATATGGATATTGAGACAAGTAGTCATTAAGGGGGAGTGTTGGAATATGTAATTTCTACTTGTCTTCAGTTGTGATTCTCCCTATGTATAGAGTATGTTCCTATTTGATAGGTTAGTTCCTAGTTTGGTGTGAGGTTGAGATATTCTCTCAACCAAATTATTGTGCATCTAAGATAGCTTATCTATCTTGAGACTGTACCTCATGTATATATGTAACTCTATTTGTTTGACTAATACAATAGAGCTTGTATGCTCAGTTTGTAAGTGGTGGTACACTTCCGGACAATCGATTGTTCCCCAAATGTAAATACCTGAGAGACGAGCAAATTCTTAGAGCCAAAGGAATAATGTTCTCAAATTTGTTAGAACTTAAATTGAGCCTCTGTAGCTTGTGCAGCAACCCCAATTCCACTGGAATCCTCCCGCTCAAGTTGTTGCCACTTAAGTTGATGTATAGTAGATGGGTGTAATTGGCAAGAGTTTCAATTCCTCCACTTAATTGGTTCTTACTGAAGTTGATGGACGACAGCCGATTTGGATTGCCTAGAGCCTGAGGGATGTGACCACTTAACTGGTTCTCGGATAAGTCAAGAACAGATAGACTTCACATAAAACCCCAAAAGGAAGCGGAAGGGATTGACCCATTGAATCGGTTATGTCTAAGCGACAACTCTTGAAGCGATGTGCAGTTGCTCAGGAAAGTTGGAATACTTCCATTCAGTTCATTCCCCCCAAAGTAGAGATATTCCCAGTTGACTAGACAACCAAACTCTGATTGGATCGACCCATTCAAGTAGTTCGTTGAAAGGTCGATCAATCGAAGGTCTGTGCAATTAGCCAATGAAACTAGAATACTTCCACTCAGAGTAACGTCACTCAAGATGAGATGTTCCAAGTTGACCAGGTGACCAAGCTCTGATGGAATGGTCCCTTCCACAAAGGAGTTCGTTGAAACGTTGATCGATCTAAGGGATGTGCAATTAGACAATGATTTGGGAATAGATCCTTCAAGCATATAATTAAAGCTGAGGTTAAGTAATCTCAGGGATTTAAGCTACCCCAGTTCAAGTGGGATCACTCCTGTGAAATTATTACCACAAAGATTCAACTTTTTCAATGAAGAAATGCTGCCAAGAGAGGGTAAGAGGGTACCTCCCAGTTGCAATTTAGGATCCTCGAATCCATACTCTATTATGGTAACATGAATTATTATCGCAATGACTCTTTGAGAGAGTTGACTACAGCGAATACCAAACCAGGAGGAGCATAGCTGCTTTGAATTGTGAGTTGTCCAGTTGCACAGCTTTCCCGCTGGATCGCTTTTGATGTGCTTTTTAAAGGACAGAAGAGCGTCCAAGTCGCTTTCATGGTGACCTTCCTCCAGCGCATTACGTCCATTCCAACCAAAATCTTGAGATTGAGGATGGAGATGATCATCATATAAACCCTCATCGAATGGGTTCGAGGTTGAATGATTAGTATTTTTTGCAGCAATAAGAGAGGCTGCAAATATAAGAAAGCACGGGAGCATCATCTTGAGAGCAACTGTTTTATGATCCATTTCTGTTTCAAACGTCACTCAAAGTTGAGTTATGATGTGTATACTACACAAACATATATATAAAAGAGATGAAAAGAAATTGAGAGAGGAAGGGGAATCTGCATGATGAGCGGGAGGTATTGCCTCAAGTAGTCATGGTGGGACTAATGTATTGACTTCAAATGGCCGACAAGACAAGGCAAAAGCCAAAAAAACGATGAGAGGATAAAAATGAAGGCGACGCTTATTTTATAGTGTATCAACCTATAAATGTGAGAGGTAGTATATCCACGTAAAATGATGTAATTTTTTTAATTTTATGTTGGGCATTTACTGCCCCCATGCATTTATGGGGAATAGACAATGGGTGAGCAGGGTTGGAATTTGGATTTCTTCCTACCCGTCACAGAATTTTTTTTTGACGTTTTAGGTCATTATGCTCCCCTTCCAGAAACGTTATCAAATTTTGCCCTTCATTGATGATGTTCAACTAGAATTGCATTGAAATGTTCAACTAGAATTCAAATAAATTTGAAAAAGAAACTGCACTTTTAATAAATAAAAAAAACACAATAAGGAAATTTTTAAATGATAGGCGACATAATTTAATGGAAGAAATTGGCAACATGTGTTTGGTTTTTAAAATAAGGAAAAAATTCATCCACCAAGTTAAAAAAGAAACCATTAAATGCACCATATTTCATCTAGATAATTAAAACTAAACGTAAAAATTAGAGAAGGAAATATTAGTGGTTCAGCCTTAGTTTTCAATTTTCCTCCTCGTTTATGTGGCCAGAAAACCCCAAATCCAATTTGTTGGGAGTTTGTACTTATGCGTCACCCATAGTCATATGGTTAGAATCTAGTTTCGGCTAGAGAAAATCACACAAAGAAAAACCAAAATTGAGCATCTACCAAGTTTAAAACAACATGATTGTTTTCGGTTTTCAAATACCAACCACAATCCAAAACTAAAATTAACTCTTTGCACACTTTCATTCATTGGGAAAAGAAAAACTATGTATGAAAACAACTACAACTATTTATAACCCTGTAAATCTAGTCTTCTCCAATCTCTTCCTTTAACATAAAATTAAATGAAATGAAAATAAAATAGATGTAGATCACTTAAAAAAAACCAGTTACTCATATTAAATTTAATGTTATTGCTTAGCATGTAATTATTGATTTCACCTTCAACTTTATAAAAACTTGATATTTAATTGAAAAAAAATAGAACTAGTCAAGAAAGTAATGTGATGTGCATAGTTTTTTTTTTTCCTTCGTTTAGAAGTTATAGAGTTTTTAAATATCCATCGTATTGTTCAAAAGAAAGAAAAAAAAATCCAAATATATCCAATTTGTTATATTGTTAAGAGAAAAAAACTGCATGTCCATATATACCCAATCTATTATTTTGGAAAAAAATAAGTGCAGAACTTTCATGGTTTAGGTGGTGCTCATAAAATATCTTCTGTCAACACATCTACACATTTTTAATTTGTTGCTTTCAAAAAGAGGATTGAGATGGAAAGATCAAGATCACCCTACCTCCTTCACAACTCGTGAATAGTATGAGATTCCAAGTGTCTCCACACAAAACGAATAATCTAAATTATCTCTAGTTTTCTTGAAATGGAACTGTCTGTCATTCTAGTTAAATAAATTAGGGGAATTAAATAAATTTCTATCTCCAACTACTAGTCTGTAAAATAAATTTAAACTATTTGTAAATCTAGTTAAATTTAAACTATTTGTAAATCCAATTGAATAAGCTTTAAATTTGATTGTCTGTAATTTCAGTTAAATAAATTAGTGGCATTAAATAAATTTAAACTATTTGTAAATCCTATTGAATAAATTATGGGAAATTATTTTTGAAAGCACCTTGCATAGTTGAGAGACATAATGTGAATATTTTATCTAAAATTCAAAACCCAAACCCAATTTCAGATTAAGTGAAAAATGGCAATGGATTTGGTGGAAAATGTCCAGCCAAAATATTTTTTACGATCTAATTTTTGATGTTCATTCCTTATAACTTCTATGAAAATTAAATCACTGGGCATTGAGAAGTTAGAATGCAAGTGTATTGGACTTTGGACTTACCATGCTACATGACCCAAGCTCCAAGCTCATAGCAATGGAGGCACTGATTCACCCTAGGTGCAGCAACTCACCATTGAAATTTCGGCACCGATTCACCCCTGCTGCTTGACTCTGCGTGCAGCAACTCACCATTGAAATTTCTGCATCGATTCACCCCTGCTGCTTGAGTCTGCCTGCAGCAACTCACCATTGAAATTTGATATGATGGGTGTAGAAACTCACCATTAAAATTTGAAACTGAATCTTTTGAACGCTGGCCAACGCTTTATTCTTTTTTGGGGAATGAGGTAGTTTTTATGTAATTGGAATTTGGAAGCACAAAGAAAGTTAAGATTTGCATATTTTCTATTAATGTTTGAATGCAGTTGCAGTTGCAGTTATACTAACATTTAAGAAACAACGAATAGAAAATAGATATATAAGAATATAGTAATATTTAAGAAACAATTGGTAAATAAAAATTTTAATAAATGAAAAGTAGAAAATTTTAATAAATAGAAAATAGACATATAAGAACGTTTTCCATTTTTTTTCAAACGTCAAAATGAGGTTTTCAGTCCTTCCTAACACGTCTGAGAAAACTGGCAGCAATATATTCTAACCTGCAAATATGGATAAAATGGTTAATGACGGGAAAAATTCCCGTCAAATTCCATCCCTGGCGAGGGCCGCAACAATAACATGGAAAAGGAAATTCCCGTATCGAGCAACTGGATATACGGGAGCAAAGCCGGCCTATGCTCCCGTGACAATTATGCTTTGTTATGGTCTTTGCGGAGCAACAATTCATAAAAGACCCGAAAATTGTGCACTCAGCAAAGTAAATTCCAGAAATTTATTATTATTTAATTTAGTCTTGGAAATTTATTCCAGACCATATTGGTCTTTGCGGGGCACTGAGAAGATAAAAAGGAAGGCGATTAATTTATTTATCGAAATCCCTTGGTGGTGTCACTTCAGTTGCGAGAAACTTGTATAAAGTCGTTTGTGGGTGGGCGAGGGCCGCGGGTTTAATTTTCAAGTTCGATGTATATCCCGCTCGACACAAGAATTTAAAATAAATTCCATTATCGAGCGAGATATATTCCGTGATTGCATGTCAATTCAGTCTTATGCTTTGTTGCGCTCTTTGCACCCGAAAAAAAACCCGAAATTTGTGTACTCTCCTGCACTCAAAAAATTAAATTTAACAATTTTTTATTTTTATTTTTAAATAACTAGACCGATAGACCTTTTCTTTTGAATCACACACTTTTTTAATCAACCGTTTTCTTCTTAGCCTGACATCTGTCTTTTATCTCTTCTTAACCTGACATCTGTCTAACATTTTTTCTTTTTCAGCTCGGAAAGTTCAATTTGGTTTTCAAGATGATCGTTGGAGAAGATAAAACTAACTTTCTCCTCTCAACCTGACATCTGTTCGGTTTTTAAGAAATTCGTTGGAGATCAAAGTAACATTCTCCTCTCAACCTGACATCTGTCATCGCCATCTCGCATGCACCTGAGCTATCGCTATTAGTATCGATGTGTTGCGGCTTCAACCGTTTGTTCTGAGAGAATTCTGAACAACTTTTACCAAATCTGTTGCATGGAAACCGCTACCAGCACGGGTTTGGCTTGAAATTTGCAGGTTTCTTGAGGTGTGAAGGGCTTCAATTTTGGGTTTGGCTGCCGTCTCTGGTCTCATAACTGTTTTCATCTGCAATGAAGGCCATACCTTTGAACAATTTTACGACATTTTTCCATAGCTTTTTCTGGAGTGTTTTTTCTGTGTTCTATTACTCTTACAAATATCAATCCCACTGGTCCAAAGACAGAATCAAATGCATTGTTTCTTAATTTGATGGGGAAACTATTCATGAGAGCAGCCGCAGGATTTGGAAGCCGCTGATGCCCCCGGGTTTGGCTTTGTGCGTGCAATACAGACTTTTCTCAGCTATTTGTCGCGCTAGTGGGAAGGGCAACTAATGAGAAAGTGTTTTTCTGGTTAGTTAGGACGATATGCCAGAACCCCGCGCGACAAACAAATGCTATGTCTACTCTGTTCGATCTCGCCATTAACCACATTAATGAGGCCAGGGTCGTGGAAGTGGGGGTAGTGCCTCTGCTGGTGAAACTTTTGACAGAAGAGGACGATGCTCTGGCTGTGCTTGTCATTCTCTAAAGGCAGCGGACGGGTTAACCATATGTCAGTGATTCCCATTCCGGTTGGCATTCTATGCTAATCTTCTCTAAAAGGTAAAGAAAACGACGTGGCAGTTTTGTTTTTGTTGTGTTGTCACAGAAGCGACACTGTTCTGTCGTTGGCGCCTTCCTTGTACATTCTTCTCGTGACATGCACTCACCGAGCTAAGAGAAAATCCTCCTCATTACTGAAGATTACTGAAGATTCTACAGAGATGGGAGCCATCTAGAACAATTTCCATCACCGCTGCCCATTCCATAATTTCATCTTCTGGAACTGCAATGGTTGTGGTCTGTCCATTACGGTAATTTGCCTGTTTAATTTGTATCTAAATGAAACAACAAATTTTCCTGTCTAATTTTTATCGAAATGAAAAAACAAAGAAAATTTCCTTGGATATTGGTCTTAAACCGTTGAAGAGGGCTATTTATTTATTTTTGGGTGAATTTTGGTTTCCTGTTCTCCTGCTTGTGCCGAGCCAAGTGCTCGAACGCACACATGGAGATGCTGTATGCTAATCTGCTGCATTGAAACTCTGCCGGATTTTCATTTCGCTCAGAGTGCGCTTTGATTCATGAAGTCTCGGCCCTGTGCTCAGCTTGCCACGCCTTTCTTATCTGCTCAATGTCATTCCCATCCACATTTCAGTCCCCATAGCCCACGCTCCACTGCCAAAATGCCTTGGCTCAGACATAGGATGAGAATCCATCGAGGCAGTAGCAGGGTTCGGGCTATTCGCTCTCGGTCTTCCTCCAGCACTGATTCCTCCTCTGAGGATTTCTCTCGTGGCCATTATCCGGAAACTAGGAGCCAAAGAGGAAAGCCAGCCTTGCTGGGCAAGCGCATTCTACCCAGGGCTCCCAGCCTCACCATGCTGCGTCTCCTTCGTAACCGGTCTTCCAATCCTTTGTTTCCCTTGTCTCCACTCTGTCTGCTCAAATTCCCCTTCGCTAAACCTCCCAAAGAGCTGAATTCCGATTTGAATGCACTATGGACAGGACTGTAATAACCGCTTATATCACCATCACCCTTCGGGAGGAAGCTGCTGGCTTCAACCCCCTTGCTATTCCCGCTCCTCAGTCCCCTCCGGACAAAGATGCTGCTAAGGATACAAGGGAGCCGTTGGAGATGGAACATGCTGATAAGCATCAAGAACAGGTGAAGGAGGTTGCTGGTAAAGCCACTTGTGCAGCCATTGAAGACGAAGATGGCAGCAGCGACAAATACAGATGCCGTGTTGTGGAGGAATCTCCCTCTCTTGCTAATGACAAGTAACCACGGCAACCTCTGCTGGAACATGGTTCTGAAGCCCAGGTTTAATGGGTTGTTTTTTGTATTTCTGTTTAGATCTTCTTTGTTGAAAGAGCAGAATGTTATCTTCATAGGTCAATTTTTGTTTATATGGTTAGATTATCTGAACTCAACGCCAGTTTCCCCTGTGAGGGCGAGGGCGGCAAGACAAGCTTCTAAGGGACTGGTTTCCCCTTCAAGGGCAGTCCAGAACCATGCATTTTTTGACTATCAAACCCAACTTTCAGGATTACTCAGCTGAAACTATGGTAGTATTGTACTTTTATGTTATATAAATAGAATTAGACTTATTCAAAAAAAAAAAATTTAAATAAATAAATATATTTATTAAATTTAAATAAATACAAATATATTATGGAAAATTTTGATAATTTTTTTTATTGAAAATATGAATAAATATTAAATTATAATGTTTAAAATTTTCTTATATAGAATACAGGTAACAAATATAGTTGTTAATTTTAATAATTTAAAATTTGATTAGATTAAATTGATAATACATGTTTTATTTATTTAATTTAAATAAATATAAATATACTAGAGGAAATTTTGATTTTTTTTTTTTTAAATATTAAATTATAATATTTAAAATTTTCTTATATAAAATAACTAGTAACCAGTGTTACTGTTAAGTAACGAGTGTTATTGTTAATAGTTATAATTTATAATTTGATTTGATTAGATTAATAATACAAGTTTCAATATTATATTGAAAATTTCAAAATTTCAAATATTGGTAAAATTATAGTTACCAAGTTCGCCAGAATTCGGTCGAATCACCTAAAATTCGATTCGGTTGTCATGATCAATTGTCAATATCAATGTTTAATTAATAAAATATTAATTAAAATCTTAGCAGTTTAGTTAGACACTTGGATTATTCATTTAATAACAGAAGATATTTTCATAAGTAGATAATAGTGAGATGAAGTCTACACAAGGAAAGAATATTGATATAAATATATAGTTGTCACGATCAATGTTTAATTAATAAAATATTAATTAAAATCTTAGCAATTTAGTTAGACACTTGGATTATTCATTTAATAAAAGAAGATATATTTATAAATAGGAAGATATATTCATAAATAGATAATAGTGGGATGGAGTCTACACATAAGGAAAGAGTATTTATATAAATATATAGTATTGGGATAGAGTTGTAAAATGAAAAAAATAAAAGGATAGGATCATTTAGTTGAACCAAAAAAGTTTCATTTCTAGGCCTTCCTTTTAAATTCAAAGGCCCTAAAGAGCTGAAATCAAAGGATTCTTATGTGTTAATTTGTAATATATTGCTAATTGTAAAAAGATTGATTATTTTAGGGATTTATATATTTTTTAAATATGGTTAATTCAAAATAAATTTAAAAAATAGTGAGACAAAGGAATTGTTCTTACAATAGAAAAAAATCATTAAGATGTATAGTGTAGAATATTCTTCGTCAACCTTTTTAACTTGGTAATGACATTTGTCCACATAGCTCACCTCTTGCAGATTACATATTCTTCAGATTAATTTGCTATCAGTTCCCCCAAATCGCGCCTCAGGTTCCCTATATAGTCCTGCCACCGCCAACTGGTTTGGGCAATAGAACTGCAACTTAACTAACATCAGTTCGAAATGCCAAGTCTCCTCTGCTGCTAGCCTCAACCTATTTTATGGAAGATTCAGACTTGGCTTTGGAGGAATCAGTGAAGATCTTTATCCTTTTGTGATGTTTTAAGCTACTGTGTCTGGGTAAGCACAGTGCTAAAAGTTGATCTCTACGCCTATAAATCAGGCTTTGGCGTTTTGGTTCTTAGGGATTTTGTTATATGAATGGTATTCCGATTATGTTATATGAGTGGTATTCCTTAGGTATAATATACAAACCAAAAACATTTTAACAAACTGTGGGATTCGAACTCTAGATCTGAAAAATATGAGGGTGCCATCGCTTTTTGCTTCGCTACCAGGGTTGTCGCCCCAATCCTTGTTTCAGTCGACAGACAAGCCTCATTCTCTCCGGGGGTTTCCTGAAAAACCCTTTCTGCTGCCTCCGCCCTTTGTGGAAGTCCTTCCTTCCAAGGTAAATTTCGCTATTATTGAGAGTAATTTAAGTACTCAGATTTGAATTTCTATTATTGATAAATTAACAATAGGTAACAATAGGTAATGGGTTTAATTTTGTCAAATTTTTCAATATGTTGGATTTAAATTTCTGTGTAGTTCTTAGGTACCAGATTCTTTTGTGGCATCGTTTCTGCATTTATATTTTTTTTGCAACTAGCTGGCCATCTCTACATGGAATTACCCAAGTGTGCAATTCACTTTAATTGATGAACCAAGTGCCATCAAACCTTTGTTGGAGTTATGAAAAAACTGATTTTGTTATGAAAGAACTGATTTTAGGTTAACCATGTTATAGGGTAGTCAATTCCAAACTTGCAATATGAACTATCGGAAATAGTTACTATCTTTATCTTCTTTATCATCAAACCTCATGGTTCTTGACCTATAATTGTAAATAATAATAAAAACATGAAAATGGGTTTCACCTTAGGCACCAAAAGTTACAAGGTGCTTTATTAAGCCTGGGTAGGGATCATGGTGAACTATGAATTATTTATGAGTGCACCTGTCTAATGTTGCATTCAATTTAGATGGTATATTGGGTGCATTAAATCTAGACAATGGACACTGACCCAGACCCATCTGAACCTAGGGCCTAATATACACCACAATGTTCTGGAGTTTGAGGTTGCACATCTCAGAGTTTCGAATTTTATACCCAGCCACTCGGGTGAACTTGAGATATGAATCCTCGAGCTTCGCAACCTCTAGGTGCATATCAGACCCTCGGTTGGATGGGTGTAGGGAGGAGACACGTGCCTTTTGACTTATGGCTGTAATTTATAGTGAAAACAAATAAAATACGAAAATGGATTTTAACTGAGAATAGTCTGTAGTTCAATTGCCATATAGATTCATAATAGGATCTCGTATTGTAATCAAGATTCAACCATTTTAGAACCCAGTAAAACCATGATATAGATCAATTATAATTTACACCAGGAAACAATTAGCTTTCTTGCTTGAATAGTTCGAGAATTTTCATTGGCATCAATCAGCTTCATCTTGAGCTTATATAAGCCTTGAAATGATGCTGGCAAACAATAACTATGAGACAATGAAAGAAAATGAAGATGCAACCTAAAAACTATCCAGTGATAGACTTATGAAAAACATCACTCAACAAAGTCCGTATCATTTATAAAGTAAAAGCTAAAATGGAAATGTAATGCTTAATAGTTTGGAGTAGACTGTTCCTCATTTCCTCCTTTTTTTTCAGAAAAATTGGGTGCCTTGAGACGGAATAAGAAACTGAAAAAAGCTATGGTAGAATATAATGCTCCTCTTGAGAAAGAGTATTTTGAAATGGGTTAAAAGCACAACAATGAAGAAAAAGAATGTTACAAAAACATTTGGAATTACATTGAATGGTATAGTAGTTGAACAAAACATGATTTATATAAAGATAGATATACAAATTTGAAGGTGAATAAATATACATGTGGACACTAAAATTTTACGATGTCATATACATGTAAATGATAGTAAATATCTAATCATATATACATGACAATGCACGGCATCGGCAACACCAATTGGTGTCTATTGTGACCCCGCGTTGAGAAAGGCGTTCTTGCCAATCAGCACACATTTTCCGATGTGTATCCCTTTCATGTATGTGGATTGTTTTTCGTAGGATTTTTCAGATCTTTTGTAACAAGGCAATAGTTGTACGCAAACGGTACAGAGGCAATACACAGATACTCTTCGTATACACGGATACACGGATACTTTTATTTTGAATCAAATTATTTTTGTTTTCGTCAACCATTTCATTTTGGTAATGACACATTGGTGCAATCGTAGAGGGTTTAGTGAAACTATGCAAAAAGGAAGAAAACCTCGAGAATGGAATGATTTTAAATGGGATCCATCCCAGTACCATTTTGGAAGGAAAGACAGTAAGGACGAAGGGAGGGTCATCGACAAGCAGCAATGGCAACCACCACAAAGCTCTTGAATACATAAACTCCATTCTAGAACCGTTCCGTGACAAAGTAAGTGAAGATAGAAAGACTAGCTAAGAAAACCAGCCCTCAAGGAATCATGTTACAGAACGAGGAGGAGATCTTCTCCTAGAATGGGGCCAAAACAAGAGGTCTCGTCATTATAGAGCAGAATACAGAAGCGTGGTTGAAGAATATTCTATTCAAGCTAAGAAAAATATTCGGATCGATAGACAGAATGGAAGGCATGACCAGCATACTCTGTCTACTCAAGCCCAATTAGCAGCTCACTCAAGAAGCACATCATTAAGACCTTGTACTCATGTCCGTGATCCTTACATGCCCTGTTTAAACAACAACTTTGTGTTTTGATTTTATCTAGGATTCCTTTTTTTTCTTCTTGTAAATATGTTTCAAATCTCTATCTTTGCAAGCAGGTTTGTGTAATTAACCTTGGGTTTGGTGACTTACAGAAATTTGGAAGATCCGTCTGCTTCAAGAAATGGTGCAAATGTAAGAAACGAGTGCCTTTCAAGCGAGGGGCGTATCTTCCATAGGAAGGCAGATGGGCCTCCGCCAAAATCTCCCGAGAAAGCAGATAAATCTGATATTGCGCCTTTACAAACTAACCGTGTGTTGGGTGATGGTGTGCCTCTCGAGTCTACACCCTCTGAAACAGATGCCTTTGCTCATGTGGAAAAGTTGAACCTGGACATGTTTGAGTGGCCTAAGATATATGTCTCCTTGTCACGAAAAGAGGAGGATGATTTTTTGGCAATAAAGGGAGGTAAGCTTCCACAAAGACCTAAAAAGTGAGCAAAGAATGTTTTCTGACCTAAAAAGCGAACAAAGAACGTTGACAAAACATTGCAGGTAATGGGAACGATTTTTTGATCTACTGCATTGTTTCATCTACTTTCTGTCCCATTCTCTTTTGTCAAAATTAGGTTTAGAGGTTGAACAAAATAAAGAGTTGATGTAAACTAAGATGTCCTGATGAGGCAACGAAATTTTATCATATCAGTCTTTCCCAATTTTCATACTAGAGATCAAGATAAATGTTGAGTTTTGTCATCCTTGCTCCTGATTGTGTGATAATTTTTTGTCATCTTTACTCCAGAGGGTCCTTCAAATAACAGAGAGCATCCCTGCCAAAATTGTATCTTCTGCACCGTCTACAAGGAAGGCTTGATGACGATCACGATGAAGAGAATCAGAAAGTACATGCCAGAATGGGCCTCCAAATTCCTGATGACGATCACGATGAGGCAACGAAATGTTATCATATCAGTCTTTCACAATTTTCATACTAGAGATCAAGATAAATGTTGAGTTTTGTCATCCTTGCTCCTGATTGTGTGATAATTTTTTGTCATCTTTGC
Source organism: Pinus albicaulis (assembly GCA_034641835.2). Classification (NCBI taxonomy): domain Eukaryota; kingdom Viridiplantae; phylum Streptophyta; class Pinopsida; order Pinales; family Pinaceae; genus Pinus; species Pinus albicaulis. The sequence goes on from CM076571.1 coordinate 795,731,649, forward strand.
TCCAGAGGGTCCTTCAAATAACAGAGAGCATCCCTGCCAAAATTGTATCTTTTGCACTGTCTACAAGGAAGGCTTGATGACGATCACGATGAAGAGAATCAGAAAGTACACTCCAGAATGGGCCTCCAAATTCCTGAACGAGGTGGAGATCATGAACGACATTAGCATTAGGCACAGGAATCTCTTCGTTTGAAGAGGCTACTGCATAGCTAACGACTAAAGGGAGAGGCACTAGCGCTTTATGATATATGATTACATGCTCAGCGACGGTATGGATGAACATCTCTTACAACCTGATTTGATTCGATTTGAGCTGAGAAATTGCTTGTTCGGTTACTTTTCTTAGGTGGTTCTTCTTTATTAATCATTATTTCATAGATATTTGTAGTTTTTAGTGAATTTTTATTATTTTAATAAAATGAGTGGGTTATTGGGCACATGGAGTGCTAGCTGTGATTTGTTACTGTGTGTATATGTTTGTTCTTTTTTTTCAATTAAATTTTTATTCATTTTAATAAAATACGTTGTACAATAATCTTATGTGCTATTTCACCCTAACATGACTGCTAGCAGTGATTTGGCTATGCTTTTTTCTTTTTCACTTGAATTTTTATTAATTTTAATAAAACGAGTTACCAAATAAATAAAATAAGTGCTGTAATGTAGGAAATTGACTTGTAAAACCTCAAAAAATTCATTTTAATAAAATGATTTGGCAAATAAATGTGTGAGTCAATTTTAGGAAATTGACTTGGAAACAAAAAATTGATTTTAATAAATGAGTTGCCAAATAAATGAGTGCGTCCTAATTTAAGAAATTGACTTAGGCAAAAAAATTGATTTTAATAAATGAGTTTCCAAATAAATGAGTACGTCTAATTTAAGAAATTGACTTACTAATTATATTATATGACTGCGGTAAAAATCGAATGAGCAAAAGAAATTTTGATTTTATGGAAAATAAAAGTCAAAAATATATTAAATTTTATGGAAAGTAGCTACGATATAGACAATAAGTTGAGAAGAGAAAATGCACACCAATGTGATATAGGATTTATATTTCTCATTTTTTTAAAGTGGAAATATTGTTAAATATACAAGATTTATTACATAATTCAAATGAATAGAATAAACAAATTTATAGAGTGGTTTTATTTGGATTAATGATAATTATCAAATAACGATATAGTTTATTTTAATTAATAAGAGAATTTGAATTATATAAAATTAGAAAAAAATTATTTATAGGAAAGTTGAAAAAATTAATATAATAATTTTTCCATTTGTAAATGTGTTTATATAGTGTTGAAGTTGTGAATTTTTTTTGGTAAAATGTGAATATATTTTAAATATGTTTGGTAAGTTTTTTCATAAATATTTTATGACTTTCTATTTTCTATATTTGAGAATTAAATCAAAAATTAAGAATGTAAACAGTGAGATAATCTTTTTGGTTATCACTTGAACTTGTACTTATCATGAATGTGGTGGGACTTAGTTTGCTTAAATGCATTGAGCACCTAAAGATCCTAATACCTAAAAGGGAAAGAATAGAGGAATAATTAAAAAAAAACATTATAAGGTTAACTTTATGTGTTTAATTAATTATAAAATTATTCATAATAATAGTAAAATAATGAATTTATTTATGTTCATTATCACATTCCTTAATTTTGTAAAAATATATTTCAACTTCAATATTATTTAAACTTCTAAAAAATATATTTCAACTTCAATAGTATTTAAAGTGAGTTTTAACCTATTATTTTTATATAGCATTTTTTACTATGCAAAATTCTGTAATAATAATTCAACGTGGCTAGAGAATTCTTCTACAATCTACTAAATTGTAAGTGAATTTGAAAAAAACCAACCCTCTCAATATTTCTTTTAAAATAATTCCAAATTTAAATAGAGAATCAACATTTTATATCTTCAGTTCGGATGTTGAAAAGGTTCACTTGGGAGGATTTTGTTGTTACATTTGCATATACTTTCTATATAATCATTTGTTTGCTTATATTTTGTGATTAAAATTATTTTTTAAATTAATATAAATTGATATTTAATTATATAGGCATGTGTATTTATTTTGGAATAAGGTTATAATTTTAATTTAATTATTAATGACTTAAGGATTTAATCTCTACATAATATTTTAGAATATTTTGAGTGTTGGAGATTATTTCTAAGTGTTTCATTTTAGTTAAACTTGTCTTAGTTTTAGGCAATTTATAAATAGTCTAAATTTAAGATGTGGCAATCATGTTAGAGTTGTAATTTAGGAAGTATCAATCATGTATGTGTGAACTAAGATTAGCATATCTATTATATCTATTTTTAGGTTTTGAGTCATTTCAATCATGTAGTTCTAATAATTGAATCAATGTAATTTGTAATTCACTATTTTGTTATTATTACGGATAATTTCATAAATAATTAAAGATGTCAATTTTTTATTTTGAAATTATATAAATAAAAACCATTCGGTTCATAATGAATAAATAAGTAAAATTATATTTTAAAATGAAACATTTAACAATTTCATTGAACTATGTAGCTTAGATTTTTATTCTTTTACACTTTTATAACTATCCATTGATCCAATTAAGTAATTAAGTTAAACATTTTTATTTATTTGAGGAAATTAAAACTATATTCTCAATTTCATTGTGCAATTTTCATAATTACAAAGCTAATCAATTAATGGGTTGAATTCTTTGCTTCATTTTTTTTATTTAAATAGTCTTATATTATTGATGTTGAATTTAATTATACATGTCTTTGAAATTATCACAATTTAACAATCTGATCGACCTCTCTTTGCTCTTTTTTAAACAATTGCTAAGCTAACTCTTTTATTAATAGTTATGATATATTATAAATTTAGAAATATTATTTTTTCCTAATTAATTAATTATTAATTAAAATATATATATATATATATATATATATATATATATATATATATATATATATATATTTTGGAATGTGTATTTATTAATTTCAACATTTGTCAAAAATTAAATCCTCTCATGTATGATAATATTTTATCAATTTTTCTGATATTGTTTCTGGTGGCTCTTGGGTACGCCAAAAAATAGTCAGAAAAAATATTATTTTTCAGCGAATAAATTAACACAGAAACATAAATTCAATTCTTGATCACAAGAAAACATTCATTGCTTACAACTAAAACAAGTCAAAACAACCTTTCATAAGGAGGCAGTAGTAAAAAAGTTCAAACTAATTTGGGACCAGAAATAGCTGGAGCAAATTCAAAGATAGATAATTGGGTAATCAACAGGATATTAATGACATTTGCGCAATAGCATATCACTCCATTTGTACCATACATAATCCAATTTCTAGCCATCACTACATGAAATTAAGAAACACACATCATCAATATTTCCTTGTAATAACCCGATGTGAACCAAAATTATAAGCCTTCCAAATATCTAGTTCGATTAGACCACGAGTCTAGATCTGTTCTAAATTGCGCTTCCTTCAAACCCAAAATTAGTGAGATAAATCCCTTTTAAATGTTATGATCATTGGAAGGATTTGTAGGGGGATACCAAACCGGATTTAAGTATACACCAAAACATAGCCACTAGATCAAAGTTATGCATATAAAATTACCATTGCTTATAATAGAACCGACAGCGCCGAACCCATTCACAATAAGAATAACGCAGAATTTTAACCTCTCAGCACAGCCCGACCTGTACATAGGTAATGGCAACCTTTTTTATGCGTAAGAAAATTTAATTAACACCAGGCTAGAGTTATTTTTGGTTGGGCCACTTACTCCACAGTCTCGAGACGACTTTCATATCCATTGTCCTTGGCATTTCCATGTGAGTGTTGATTCTTTCCATTCCATTTTATTTTGCTTTGATTAATGAAAATTTTTTGGGCTTCTTTCTCAGGGTATGGCTATTATTCCATATCTTCCACTTGTGCCACATATACTCCCTTTGTCAACCCACTTATGCCTAGTCTGACTTATAAACAAATTCATATCAAAATGCAAGGGTTGTTCATATTTGAAATTAACATAAAAAATTGGTGTTAATTATCATCTATATCTTGACACATTCCACCTAACTCTCGACTCATGAATGTCTGCTCACAATTTAAATGACTCTCGACTTTAATGGATTTGGAAAACAAATAATTTCCCATCCACTTTTGTCCAACTCTCTTCAAACGGTTGGATCCTAGATCCCCATGTATCGCCTTTGTGTATGCCCACTTGTAAATTAAAATTCCACCCAAGCTTTCAAGATTCTTACGATGTTGTTAAATAACATATCCTTCTCAAGTTTTGTATCCTTGAGTTTCTCAAGTGACGGATTTATGTTGGGACTCTAAAAAGCTAATTATTACGTCGCTCCTTTGTGCTCGACTCCTCCTATGGATTTTTGTTAAAAATCAGCTTGGTTTCACCCTTTATACTCTCTACTTGCCCTTCTTTTATGATCTCAATCCTTCGTCTTCAAGATTCCCTTCTACTTTTACTCAATGTTCAATACTCTAAAAAGACTCTTGTGTCCTCTGATTGACAGGTCTTGTTGAGTCCTTCATTGATCAATGATCAACACACATCTCCATGAACTTATTCTTCAACCCACTCTTGTCGATGCAATGCTCCATGCAGTAAATTTTCTTATTATTCCTCATGTTTGTTGGAGTTCTTCCCCTTGATGTGACCTCAGGTATAGGAGTTGATCTAGTCTTCTTTGTCTCGCTTAAGGTTATTCTTCCACTTTGCACCAATCATTCATGAGTTTGAACTAGGTACAGAAAACACTCGTGTCGCATTTAACTCAACATCATAAACAAGGTTTAGTAACACATTAAAAATACTGAGAATATGCTTCCTCTATTAATGCATAAATAATTTACAAAGACCCTACACGATTTACGATAAAATCCCTTCTTGGCCTCAAGGCCTTATTTGACCCTCAAAATCCTCTCAAAACTCTCCTCTTACCACACTACACACCTATATTCTTCATCATAGCATTCAAATATGATTACATGTTTTTATACAAATAGGACTCACAAAATGGATTCGGGTTCAAATCCTCTAAATACTCAATAGTTCCTATCTAGATCCACTAATTACTCAACAATCCCTATTCTAGGATTCTATAGATCTACAAATATTTCTACTAAGTCTAACTACCTGCAATCTCTCCAAATCACTTCAAATGTTCTCTATATCTCTCTTTTAAGAGTAGTTCTAACTACAATATTCACAAATTCTATAGCTTTCCTCACAAACATAGGAAAATACAAATAATCAAATAATTACAATCAATTAGGGAAACAACTCCCTTGGTAATGTTAAAAACCCCTAGGTCTAGTCAAAATACATTTTGACTCGAAATTGGGATGCTCTTGCATTAGACTCCCAAGGAAAAAAATATGCTGGTCTCTTGACCATGTGTATGTTAAGTGAGGTCACTCTTTGGATCAAAACCTTTGGTTGTAATCGATCCTTTTCTTTTCATGTTGTTGTTGTATTATTTTCTTCAATTCTCTAGGTTTCCATATTTTGTGTTGTTGTTTTTTTCACCCTGCAACTAATCCACACTTCTTTATTCAACTACAATTATTTGTTGGTTGTTTTCCTCCTATATCTGCCACATATCTCCTCCTGGATGTCTGTCTATCCTTTCCACATTTCTTCAATTAGTTCATCAACCTCTATCCTTGGTTGATCTTTTTCATTGTCTTTGTCCTCATCTTCTAACATAAAATTATAAATCTCTTTCTAATCCACCGGAGTCCACAATTTGTAGTTCTCTCCTCATTGTTTTTGAATGCCAATTCCTCCAACTTTATCTTCACAAGCATAATATATAGTATTTGGCTCTATACGCTCTCTTCCAAGAAATTTAATTCTTCATATAATTTAACAAATCTTATTGAATTTTACCTATGTCCTCTTGTGCAAAATCCCTCACTTGGATTTCCTTTACGCCCTCCTCCAAAAAGTCCATATCATTTTCTATGCTTTCTTTTTTTAGCATGAGATTTTCAATTAATATTGAAATGTCTTGAGCATGTCTTCATTTATTAAATCCTTGTCTCCCATATTTGCATAATATCCTTGAGATGGTTTTGTTTCATCCTCCTTTATATGTAATTTTCATTATTTTCTTAACAACTTCTAAATCAGTTCACCATTTTCATTGTGAAATAACACACACTCACAAAATTGCTCCATCTCTGCATCTCTTCTAGTGTATTTCTTCATCCATTGCATAAAAATAAAATTAAGTATTTATCATCACTTACCAATCCTTCATACATATTTAAAATGTTAGATTCAAATACATAGGAAACTTGTTTCAATGCCTTAGTTACTTCGTGTTCATGTTGATGTGAACTAATTTCATAGTCCATCAAAATGTCTATGAATTCTCCTCAACATTCCTTATTTCTTTCTCATCGAATAAACTTTGTTAAAAAACAATCAACTCATACTTAGCTATATGATTTCTTCCTTCAATGTTGTCATACATCTTTTATGCAATAGCTTCCTCACCCATGTGAGATGCCATTTCACTTTCCCTTTTCATTGTCCAACCATACCCCTGGTCCTCTTGACTTTCACATGTATACTTCAAATGATTGAATCCAATTTTCAACTCAATCAAATCTCTCTCAAAATCCTCTTCCTCCATTTGCCTTATGGAAGGCTGCTTTGGCATTTTCTTTATTCGATTATGACTTCCCCTCTCAAAATCATTGAAATGACCATGAAGTGGCCATTCCTTCTTTCTTTAGTGAACACTCCTTGTCCACTCGTGAAATGCAACATACCTTTATGAAGCTTGTAACAAGTTTTCCACTTGTCACAATACCAAGTTCTCCTCTTGGTGTCCTCTTCTTCTCTTTCTATCTTTGTACAAAAAATATTACCCATAATCAACGTGGGCCTTCTCTGTGGAAATTCTACCCAATTTCTTCTTGTTCGTTGTTCTTCTGGTCCTCGACAATATAACCTCTTCTCCTTATTTCCTTGAGCACATCTATCCCTCGGATTTCAAAGATGTTAGGTTGTTTCATCTTCATTTGCTCACTTCTCCACTCTCCTTTATTGTCCTTACCTCAACAATTTCATTTTGTTGTTGGGTCTTGTCAAGATCTATTTTAAGAGCTTTTACATGTTTACTTCCTCTATCATAGTTTCATTATCATGTTACATACCACTCTTCTTATATTCGTTATCTTCACGTATAATTCTTCATAACTAAATTTAATTATAAAAAAATTGTATAATATTTTACAATATTTCCTTTGGCTCAAAAACATCTTCTACTCTATTTTCTTTAAAAACAATCTTTACGAAGAGCACAACACCTCTTTTCAACCAATCCTTTATTTCTATAATATGCTCTAGTCCTATTCTTAGTATTTATTTTTATTAATGTTCTCTTTCCTTGGAACATTATACTCCATATCCTTCCAAATATTTGACGCTTTTCCTATGGGTATCAATCTTCAAATGCAAATAAAGTGCCAAACATAAAAAAAAAAAAAAATTACCTCCTTAAACTCCTTTAATTGATTATGCTATCATATCTCATCCCATTGTCTACCATCATCATTTTATTGCTCTCTCCCTTGCTTTCTCCTTTCAAAATATCTATTCTAAGGTTTCCATAGCACTCCTTCTGCGATGCCAAACGATGCAAGCCCAAATTATGAGCTGCCAAATATATGGTTTGGTGAACCCATAGTGCCCGGATACGTTCCAAACTACACTTCCTTCCAACCCAAAACTTAAAGGCAAAGCCTTTTAAAAGTTGTATAAATTCTTGGAAATATCTATAAGAGGGATACTAAACCATCATATTTAAGTACCATTTTAAACATAGCCACGAGTCCAAGATATGCATATAAATATACATATCCCAACCATAATAGAGCCACCATGGCTACACTCATTCACGTAAGAATTACTTTTGTTTTAACCTCTAGGTGACCCACCTAACACATAAGTTGAAGCTTGACCTTTTCGATACCCGCTTGAAAATTTAATTAACACCCAATCTAGGCCACTTGATCCACATGCCTTTGATATGGCCTTCGCCTTGGTTGTACCATGTGAGCTTGTTTGATCTTTCTGTTACATTTTCCTTTTTCGAGAGTGTGTATTTCAGGCACAACCTTCTTGAAGTATGGCCCAACTATTCATATTCAGCACCACCCACACCACCTGTATTCCATATGCCTGGACACTCTTGTACATCATTCTAATAGAAGAAAATTCTTCAGGCTATCTTTATTTCGAGAACAATTTTTTTTTTTTGTCTCAGTATATTTTGTCTCTTCATGCTAGATTCTCTCTCATGGGATGGCTGCCAGTGCCTGCATGCCAGGCTGTGTTTGGGCTTTGCTGGGTGGAAAGACAGATGATACAACCACGCCGTGGGAACTACTTGACCAACCTGGATGGAGCTGGGCTCACCGCCTTTGGGATGTGCCCTCATAAATTAAAATGTGCCAAGCTACCTGAGGCCTAGGCAGGTAACAAATAGTGACTACATATTAGGTTTGTCTCTAAGTTTCAAGTGACTAAAGTATGATGAAAAACTAATTCTTACCATCTCTATGCCAGCTCCTCTCTTGGCTTTGTTTATGGCTACCTCCTCTAGTTCAAGCTGGTGGTTGTACACTCTCTACTCCTTACCTAGTGTTTAATCTTAATCCACTGACAAGCTGCTTCTTCTCTACTCCAATGTTCGATACTCTAAAAGGACTCTTGTGTCCTCGAGTTAATTGATCGTTGATCCTTCATTGATAAAATATCGGCACCTATCTCTTTGAGCTTATTCTTGCAACTCACTTTTTATAGCGCAATGCTCCATGTAACGATAATTTCTTGTTATTCCTCTGGCGGTGAGTTCTTCAAATTACGCGTGACTTTACTACAGACTAATCCGAGTCTTCTCTTTGTGCTCCTTAAAGTTATTCTTCACCACTAATCATTCATGAGTTTGACCCTGAGCATGAAATACACCCATATCACATTCGACTCGGCATAATAAACATGGTTTAATAGCGCATTACAAATAACCCAGAAACCAATAAATTACTCTATTAATGCATAAATAATTTATAAATATCTTCCTAGCCTAATTTATAATAAATACCCTTCTCGACCTTATTCAGCCCTCAAATCCCTCTTGAAATTCTTCTCTTACCCAAACTACACACCTCTATTCTTCATCATATCATTATACTTTGATTGTTTTTATACAAATAGGACTGCGGAACGGATTCGGTTTGAACTTCCTATTTACTTAACCGTTCCTATCTAGATCGATAGTACTCAACAATCCCCTATTATAGGATTCTCTGAATCCCTGAATATTTCTAGAAATATAACACCTACAATCTCTCCAAATCGCTTCAAATATTCTCAAGATCTCTCTTTTAAGAGTAGATATAACTACAAATATTCACAATTTCTCTAATTTTCCTTACAAACATGGGAAACACAAATAATCAAATAATTACAATCGATTAGGGAACCAACTCCATAATAATTGAAAAATTTCTAGGTCTAGTCAAAATACATTTGACTCGAAAGTGGGATGCTCTTTTGCATCACAACCATAAGAAAACGAGGTCCTAGTCACACAATCAATAAACTTAGTATGCCAAAACTTTGTTGGTCTAATTCAATTATGTATTTATGCGATAATTTTTGTTGTAGTGAATGACCATTTCAAACTTGTCTAGCGAGAAATTTTTTTATTCTAAAATTTGTGTAGCCTCTCATGCCACCATTTTCCTCTTTGATAGCAACTACAACCATAACTAACCTATAAAATTTAATCTCGGCACTGGGAAACCACCTTTTCCTTTTCAACCTTTCTTCTTGCTTCATCATATACCTATTTGAAAAGAGCAACGCAAATTCTTACTTCTACTTTTTCTTGGATCAACTCGAATTTTTTTCATTTTTTTCCTCCACCTTTACGCCCCATTGATCTCATCATAATTGCACAACTAGACCTCCTCATCACAACTTTGCAACGAGATTCTCATCGTACCACTACAACACTATGCATTATGTCAAATCACCATCACACCATATCTACTTTTTCCATGAACAACTCGACATATCTGTCACATTACTGTCTACAACATACTTCCATTACCTTTGGCTGCGATATTCATTGGGCTCTCGTATTTACCGGTGTGGCTCTAATATCATATGTTAGGATCACGAGAGCGTGAGAGGAATGAAGTGGTGTCTAAAAGACACTGTTTCAATGGCCACTAAGACCATTTAACATGAGTTTTATCGACCTTTAAATAGGTTATATATGGAGATGAATACCATGGGAAAAATAATGGGTGCCCATAAATGCGGAGCCAAAAACCATGGGTAACTTGACCAAGTGTTGCAGTCCACTACTATCAATTTATTAGCCTCCATCGGAATCTACAAATTTAAAACAAATTTAGATTAATCAAATTTTAGTTTTAAAAATATTTGAAATGTTTGGTTATTTGTGTTCTAGCTTCAATATATCTCATGTATCCCCGGAAACCTTGAGTTTTCCTTAGGTTTGCTTTCCTTAAATAGGTCGTAACATAACAGGCGAGTCTCAACTATGTTTATTGAATTAGTAACATGATGAAAACACATGAAACCTTGCATATACATTTTAAAGCAAGCACAAAAATATCCTATAATATTCACCTTAAAATATAAAAAATATATTATTTAAAAGATCCTATAACATAAATGTAATTCCATTAAACACAATTCACTATGACACTTAACAATAAAATCATTGAAATACAAATGCCAATGCCCATAAGAACATAAAAATAGTGAAAAGTGAACACACTAGGTCTAAGCATACAAGAGAATGACATAATAAATTTTAGAATGTTGTGCAATAATATGAGAATGGCTCAACAAAATAAATAAAATCTCAAATTCTAGAGTCTACCGAAATGAGCAAAAAATGTGGCAGAAATTTGAATAACTAATATATTATTCATCGAGATTCTCCCCGATCACACACTATTTTAACTTCATGCACAATATCTTAGAATCTCTTCTACCATTGATCATTAATTGCGGAAATAAAAACAATCACATGCGCACATTAAAACCATAAACAATCACACATATGAACACGGTATTTTATGGGAAAGCTTAAAGTTGAAAACCCCCAACTATACGTATCTTATATGTCATAGATATCATGTAACAATCATTATACAAAGCTCCTCACAAGCTCTCAGTATAATCTCCAATTGCTACACACTAATCAGCTAGATCTAGCAAAACACATGCTCCGATCTACACTTACGTGCTTTTTGCCCCTCTTTGCGCAATCACTGCTAAAGAATGGCTCGCAATGAACTCGAGTTAGTCCTTTGTCTTTGTGCAATCCTCATTGGCATCTCCAATCAACGTGTGTTGCAAATCATGCAACAATATAATTACATAACTAATAGTCTGCCCCGCTCTTTCACCTACCTCTTCTTGGTCTCCTTAAGAAGCTTGTCCATGCAACGTAGTTGCTTGATGTATTCTTTAGTTGATTAATGAGTTATTAATTAGTGAATTAATTAATAATTAATTCACACCACTCTCACTAGTGTATCAATCGGTTAGACTAGATACAACTAGCTCAACTATGTTTAACTCGGTTAAAGGCGGAACACGGCTCCATCAACTACCTCAGCCACTCCACCAAACTACTGTCACATGAGTTCTAATTGAAGTATCCATGCAATAGCTCCATAACCCTCGGGAATAGCATAATTCCTTAAGCCAAACTCTGTGCCACATCGTACATAGCGAAGTGCTCCAAGAGGATAAGATAATGTTTATAGTCCAAATATTATTAAGAGCTAATAATATTCGACATATCTATTTTTAAATCGCGTCTAAAAATAGATTTTTGTCCAATATGCAAAAATATAAGTCCATCTATTTTTTGACTTGACCCAACCATCCACAAATAACGTCACGCTCATAGAACATGATCCATATGTCTAAAAATAGACTTTGCGCCAAAAATGGCTGCGGGCCCACTTGGTGAACAAATTCTTTCCACGAAAGCTCATCATCTTGTTGCAATCTCAACACTCCCTCTCAACAGATAAAGGATTATCTGCCACCCTATCCTGCCTGCGCGGTATTCGAATTTGCTCCTGGTGAGTGCCTTCGTCAAGATATCAACATCACAATCTCCGTCAGGAATGTATAGAAGTAACATGATCTTCCATTGCACACAATCTACGTATGATGATGCGGATATCAATGTGTTTAGATATATCTTGAAATCTTTGGATTAACCGAGAGTTTGATGCAACTCGGTTAACACGTATCTTGATGAATCTAAGTGTGAACTGAATAACCCGACAAGAATCTTCCTCATCCATATAGCCTCGCATGCGACCAAACTCGGCGCCATATACTCGGCCTCTGCGGGCGGAAGTGCCACGGATCTCTGCTTCTCTTGTACCGAAAGCGCTATCGAATCAATATTGAAAATCCCTCTAGATGTGCTCTTTAAATCCGTTGGGATCCCCTACTCAATGCGCATCTATGAAGCCACATAGCTTCCACCTCATCCAAGCCTTTTTGTATATAATCCATATCTAGATGTGCCTTTGGGAATGTCTCAATACATGCTTGCTACCTTCCGGTAGAGCTTGGTAGGCTCCATACCTTTGTATTTGGTTAATAGCACGGCCTTATGTCGGGTCTGTATTAACCGGATACACCAGCAACCCCACCCAGCGTGATAAACGGTGACACATCCACAACATCTCGCCGTTAGCAGCATCCTCTCCTCCATCCACCAAGAAGAGGAGTGTCGATAGGCTTGCGGCCATGATGTTGAACTTCTCTAGTATCTCCCAGGGCATACTTGCCTTGGAGCCTACGCTTCGATCCATCAACTGCCTTTACAAATTTACAATCCCGGGAAATAATGAAGGAGGCCCAAGTCCTTCATCTCAAACTCTTTTGCAAGATCGGCCTTGCATGAGAGTATCAGCAGCTCATCACACCCATCCAAAATCAAATCATCTACATAAAGTACAATGATCAACCCAACTTACCCTCTACAATGCGGTATAGGTTAAGATTTGCCTCACTCTTGGAGAATCCAAGTCCGGCGAAATATTGTCTGTTGTGTACCAAGCACGAGGTGCTTGTTTCAACCCATACAACGCTCTATTGAGCTTTGCACACATGCGAATTAACGCTAAAGATCTCGAAACCTTGGTTGCTCTATGTACACCTCCTCCTCCAATCACTACGTTGAGGAACACGGAAGTCTTCACATCTATCGATGAATGTACCACCCCATATGCATTGAGAGAGCAAGAATCATCCGTATGGAAGAATACCTTGCGACGGGTGCAAGGTTTCCTCATGTCCGATCCCCTCCAATGCAGCGAGAAGCCTCGGACAAAAAATCTTGCTTATTGCTTCTCCACACTTCGTCATTTGCCTGCTTCACTTTGTAGATCCATCTCGAACCACCCGCGATTTCCTTGACCTTGGGACAATCTCCCATGCACTATTTCTAAAAATCGAATCATACTCTTCCACCATGGCATCTACCCATGCGAGATCCTCCACGGCTTCCTTGAAAGAGGATGGCTGCGCGATACGCTTGCTCACAAGAGCCATGTATCTAGTGTGCCGATCGAGTGAATGTCTGCATGCATGTTGTGATGTAGGTGCTCTCTGTACCTACTGCATCTTGAGCCGGTCGCTCGGCTTCTATAGTGCGCTTCCACCCTCGTGGTTGGCGCTACATGAGTGGTCTCTTCCACTCCATGAACTTCCTCTTGTGGGCGATCCGGATCTGACTCATCCTTAGGAACTAATAGCTCCTCATATACATGCAGTGTGGCTCCCTCTCAAGCGAACACTTCATGGCTTTCTCCTCATGAAATTTTATATCTCTCGTCGCACAACGATCTTGCGGCCTATCTGGAAAATACACACGATAGTTGTGAGGTGTATCGGTGTACCCCACAAATATTCCAACCCTGCGGTTGGCTCCCGGCTTCTTCCTGGCATCCTTAGTCACATGAATGTACGTCGGTGAGCCAAAATCCTCAAATGGGAAATATCGGGCTTGTTGCCAAAAACGCCTCCTCGGGTGTACTCATGCCAAGTATCCTGTGAGGACAACGGTTGCACGCACATATCTTTGCAATGTTACTGCACGACCCACGGTGTATGGGGAAGGCCTTGATCATGCAACATCGCCCATGCGGCACCACGATCGTTGTTCCTGTAGCTCGACAACCCCCATTACGTGTGGGTTATGGGGTGCTATGAGCCTCTCTTGATTCCTTACCAGCAGAATTCTGGGTACCGAGAGATGATGTTAAACACCATGTTAAACACACATGGTGTATGAGGGAGGATAAACACACACACACCAAGAAACTCAACACAATGAAGGATACGAGTGTGACTCATATTTTCCATTATACAAAGATGTACATTTATAGTACAATGGTGTGACTCTTGGTTTCATATTCCAAGGTCACTTGGACTCCATTGTGACTTTTCATATTCCACCTACCCATGTAGGATTAGGTGTTCCAACATTCCCCATGTCCAGAAAGGGGTATGTGTGAGTCCAAGAAAGAGTTGTAATACAAATGCGCAGAAGTATACATGGCAACACTTGGGCTAAATCAACTCTCACAGAAATGTTGGAAAAGAGTGGTTTTAGGATGACCACAAACCTTTGGAATGCAAAACTTGTTGCGATTCTCGGAACTCTTCCAAAACCGCGAGAAAATTTGAAAGCTCTGCTAGAGAATTGTCCCTCATAAAAAAGGAGACCTTCAACCTAAAAGAAGGGAGGTCTACTACTTGTGATGGTTTAGGATTACCAACAACTTCTGGAATGCTTGCTTAGCATTTCCTAGAACTCAACCAAAGTTGGCAAGAAAGTGAAGGATGCTAAGTTGAAGGCTTACACTTTAAGAGGATATATTCCTCATATGAAAGGGGAGACCTTCGACCTAAAAAAGGAATCTACTACATGTGGTGGTTTTAGGTTGTCCATGACCAAAGATGATGGTTTAAGGTTGTCCACCAGCGAAGGCATGCTCATGGGCATCTGTGTCTCTGGCTACATCTCGGCTACGGAATAGCCCGAATTGTAGCTCGGGCTCGCTTGAGCCCGATGGCTACAACTGCGAACATGGAATGAGAGATTGTGGCTCGGAGGGCTCGCTTGATCGTAATCGTTGAAGCTTGTACATGACCACCATTTTCCCCACATCGGGGACAAGGTGAGATGATGGCGAAAAATCAGCTTGCAACTTTTCTCGTATTCTTGAACAAGTTCTAACATGTGTCATAAACATCTTCTTGGCTGTTGATGGCCATTGCCAAGAAGAGATCCATCCAAGATAGATCTTGGTTCTTGCAGAGGCCGAGGCTTTGTTCCCGAAGCATACGTACGAAGAATGGGTGTGCGAGCCACAATCGCACTTGCATGGATGTGAAGAATCAAAACGGTGAGTCTTTATGGCCAACTCGATCACGGTGTTGGCATTTTACAATCTGTTGTTGTTGTGGGGGAACGGGATGCGAGACGATTGGAGTGAAGCTGTCATACGAAGTGTCAGAGCACTGCGAAATTTGATGGGCTTTGTGTGATGGAATATGAAAGGACACATCCTTGTCATATCCAGAGACCGGTTCGATGCTTGTTGTGGACAAGCTCTTCCCAAGGTTTGATGATGGGCTTGAGAAGTGCGGGATGAGCTCTTTTGTATCTGCCTTCTCCCCATCTGCTTTAGTGCAAGGAAGCTGAGATGTGGATCAGCGGAAACTTTAATGACATCTGCTTTGATGGGAGTCACTGCATGTTAGGAACATAAATAGGTTCAAAATGGTGACTTTGTTCTTTGAAGTTCTTCTTGCGGAAAGTGGAGTTTAAAACGACAGAACTCACTCTTTTCTTGTGCATCTTGCAAACCATTGTGAATTTTACAAAGAGCATCCTTGCTCATTTTATCATGTCATCAACATTGGAATGAATGAGGTTATTCAACAACACTAATGCCTCATTGATTTTATCCATTTCAACAACTTAGGCTCAAAAATAGAAGGGTTTCGGCTTTAACCGAAAATGCACCCGTTTACAAATGTAGGTACAGCAAAAAATACAAATGACTCAAAGAATTTCCAATTATGGAAATCTCGAAATTACAAATACGCTCCTCGAATGATGGAGGAAATCAACAATTTTTCAACTCAAATTCAACGATTTCAACTATGAATGAAGAAGGCAAATTCCACCTCACAATACAATTTCAATATCTTTGCAAAAATATTTGAATGTGCGAGCGAAAAAACTTGTGCGAAAGCCTTTAAAGAGCGGTGATTTTTTTCAAAGCGTTGTTTTCAATGATGGCAAACTTGTCTTCAAATGTCAATTTCTTCAAAAAATCACCCTTATGCCAATGTCACAAATCATAAAATGTCAAATCTTCTCTTTTCACTATGTATCCAATCTTCTTCATATACCATTTCCTTCATTTCTGCTTGTTCATATTTTCTCTCTTTCCTCTCTCTCTCTATCTTCATTTTTTTTTTAAATTAATTAAAAAATTAATTAATTAAAAATGGGGAGTAATTAAAATGGAGAATTTATTTGGAGGTGGAGGGTAGTATATGGAGGTTTTATATGAGGAAATTTATTAAATGGAGGGAAGTATTAAAAAATTTTAAAAATCGAAAAAAAGCAAGGGTGGTATTGTAAATGGAGGGAATTAACTTTAAAAGAAGAGGAACCAATTTAAAAAAGGCGATATTGTATATGGGAAAGGTCGAGCGGATAATAGTGAAGGAGGAGCTACCGTGGAGTAGGCTGTTTGGAGCGTATGGTAAGTGGGAGGTCGGTTGTGAGGACGTGAGTTAGGGGGTGTCGTGGAGCGATAAGGGGGCGTAGTTCAAGCACGAGTGGAGGTGAGTTAGCGGTGTGGGAAGTCGGTTGTGAGTGGGAATGGGTAGCGTAGGGAGACAACGAGGAGGTAAGGACGGTGTGCGGGAGATGGGGGAGAGCGTTAGTTTCGGTGGGTTGGGACGTAAAGCGAGGGGGAGGAGGGCCATGAGGCCACGAGGAGTGAAGAGTCTTTGAAATTTGCGAGCTAGTAGATTGAGAACATGGTTTGGTAATGGTGAGAGAAAAGTGGTGTATGCGTGGGGATGCGGGACGGAGCTCGAGGGGTTAAGGAGAGAGTTTGTGAGGTGGAGAGGAGGGTATAAGAGGACAAGAGTAGGCCAGATAGAGAAATGGGCGTGGCAGTTGGAGGATGGGAGAGAAGGTCGAGGGGGTCGTAGTTTAGGTAGAGAGATCTTTGTTGTGAGGGTAGTCGAGAGGTGCGAGGTGTGAAAAGTGCCGAGGTAAGGGATGTGAAGGCGTAGGAGGGGGGGCGAGCTGGTGCACGAAAAAAAAATTATTTTTATTTTTATGTTTTTGTTTTTAAAAACGTGACAAAAATGTAAATTTTACTTCCCGGCCGGCGGAGATGAGTAAAGCGAGACTCGAGACTTTGATGCGGCGACGGGGGGGGGGAATTTAGGCCCGGAAATGCAAGATTTCAAAAGCGAGAATTACACGAGCGGTAGATAATATTTTCCGGAAAATTTTAGCATTAAACTACCAAAAATTCTTCGAGAAACCCAATTTAAATACTTTTCCGGCGGCTCCAATGGTGCGAGAAATTAAAATGCGAGAAATTGCGGAAAAAATGAGCGGTCGGCCTTCAAATGCACAAAGCTCGTTTCTCCAAGCCAATTTCTGTGAATCTTTATAAGTTTTTGAGTCTTTGCTCTGCTTCTCAAAACAATGTTGCTCTTCTTGAAAACAAATTCTACCGAATGATGCTTCTTTAGAATGCGGCAAAATATTTCTTTAAAAAAACTCTCTAAATGCGCAAAAACGCCAGAATTTTTGTAGATATGCACGAACCATAAACACAAATGCAGCTCTAGGTCAATTTTGGGCAGGGCCGGCAATCGCTGCTACGATACCATGTTAAACACCATCAGCCCAAGCACAAATGGTGTAAAGGGAGGATAAACACACACACACACCAAGGAAAACTCATACAATGAAGGATAAGAGTGCGACTCCATATTTTCCATTATACAAAGATGTACATTTATAGTACAATGGTGTGACTCTTGGTTTCATATTCCAAGGTCACTTGAATCATTGTGACTTTTCATATTCCACACCTACCCATGTGGGATTAGGTGTTCCAACGGATGAATTCACCACCATTTAAGCTCTAAGAGCCTTCACCTACTTCCCGATTCTTTACTCAACCGATTGCCTTGAACTCAAGAACTTTGAGTATGTCTGTCTTCACTACATGAAGAAGATCAACCCTTTGAGAAAATCATCAACAAATATCACATAGTACGTGCTTTCTTTGTCGAAGCTGCGAGAAAGGTCCACACATGTCTGTGTGAATTCTCTCAAGGATCGTCGTGGCGCGACTATCCTTCTCGTGAAAGGTGGCTTTCACAAGTGCCCAAGGTAAATCCTTACATTAGTCATTGCGCAAGAGTACCCTTGGGAAGCCAAGTGAAAATCGCCTACGGTATCTTCAAAGCTCCATGGTGAAGGTGGCCCAATATCCAAGTTACCACAACTTCCGCCATCATCTCGGCTCACCACTCATACTGCCTTGCACCGCCATTGCTTTGCGCAACCATCTACACGCAATTGATAAAGGTTCTTAACTCGAACCCCTATCCTCCGAGTCTCTACCGATTTGCCTTGCGCAAGCCTTTCCTCGCTAAAGACAACATCTGTCCTTGTCTTCTAACATGGCCACCAAGATAAGATTCTTCTTCAATCTTGGAACATGCATCACTTCCTTCAATACGAAGGGTTTACCGGACTCCCTCTCAAAGGAAATGGGTACCGATATCGGTTACATTGTATCTACCATCATGGCCCATCTCGATGTGCACTCCAAGATCTTTCTCATCCCGGATCAATAAACAAATCTTTATCTGCGGTCATATGAAAAGATGCACAGCGTAAGAAACCACTGCCCCGAACCCATCACACTTGAGACCAAGCATGCGATCAGCAAAATTATAGCTCAAACTACGGAAGTTAAGGCCTCTCCAGTGCCAGATCCGACCTTTTGCTTATTTTCTTCTTAGACGATTGGTGGCATAGTGTCGTGTTGGTGAAAGTGAAAGCACTTCACCTTGGACATGTCACGCTTCTTGCCTTTTGCCGGATTGAGAAGCATTCTTCTTGCTCTCTTCTTCTTGCTTTGGCAACCAAAGCGCAATTTTCTTCATCGGAAGTTCTTTGATGAAGATCCATCTGGTACTTCGCCTTATCTCCTCTTGCACGAGAATCACGACCAAAGTCGCTCCCATCCTGGCTTAATTTCTCCCGACCATTGACGAGTCACGATAGGAATGCCAACTCTTCGGAAGCCCAAGGAGAGCCAAGCTCACCAAGTCCTCATCATCTACGGTCACCCCCACACTTTGACTCATCCCTACATTGGATGAACTTTGGCAAGTACTTGGGCATACTATTAAGCCTTTCTCCATTTTATGTTCCCAAGTTTATCCTTTGAGCGCCAACTTCCTCTAGTCGCTCTTGCTTTGGAATAAGTGCATCAACGCTTTCCCGCGCCAAGAATGGAAGCCTTACCATGGTGGACACTGTGTGATCCTTTACACCTTCCAACGAATTCTTCGACATTTTTCTATCTTCTTTTGCCATCGTCAGGTGCGGCGACATCGCAGAAGCTGGGCACCAGATGCATCTATTAACTCCTTCCAGCATTGTCATCACTTTCCTTCATCCTAATATTCCATGCACTATAATTCGAGCTTCCCTCAAGGGCATACTCCCGATCGAAATCCAATTGAAGACATCTCAACCTGACACCAAGAAAAATATTCCACATAGAATTCGAATTCCACAGCTCAAACTCAACCACTTCAATGTTTTTCAATTGCTCAATGATCAATATCGCTACGATACCAAAATAGCAAAAATTTTAATAGCGATATATTATTCACCGAGATTCTCCACAGTCACACTATTTTTAACTTCATGCACAATACCAAAATCCTACTACAAGTGATCGGTAATTGCGGAAATAAAAACAATGCTTGTCATACATTAAAACCATAAACAATCACACATATAGACATAATTATTTTTATGGAAGCTTATTTATTTTATGTTGTATATTATATGTCATAGAGATCATGTAACAATCATTATACAAAGCTCCTCAAAGCTCTCGGTATAATCTCCAATTGCTACACACTAATCAAGCTAGATATAGCAAAACACATGCTCCAAATCTACGCCACTGATAGCACGCACTCTCTTTAACGTCCTAATTAGATAGTAGCTCTGTGTTCGAATTGGTCCCGACATCTTTGCGCAATCCTCATTAGCATCTCCAATCAACGTGTGTTGCAAATCATGCAATAGTATAGTCCTGCTTGATAGTCCTGTGCTCACTGCCTACCTCTTCAACAGAATACTCCACTAAAATTGTCATACCTTGTAGTTAGCTGATGTATTCTTTAGTTGATTAATGGAGGTTATTAATTGATAGATTATTAATAATTAATTCACACCATTCTCACTAGTGTATCAATCGATTCAGACTAGATACAATATCAACTATATTTAACTGATTCAGCTGAACACAACTCCATATTTCACATAGTAACTCCACCAAACTGCGCTCATGAGTTCTCCCAAAATGTCAATACCGTAGCTCCACTTAACCCTCGGGAATAGCGTAATTCCTTACCCTTCGACTCCTATGCCACATCTGTGCACTTAAGCGAAGTGCTTAAAGGATAAAGATAATGTTTATAGTCCAAAATATTATTAAGAGCTAATAATATTCGACATATCTGTTTTTAAGGTAGCGATGCAAAATGGTTATTAATATGTCTAAAAATAGAATTCCATCTATTTTCCAACTTAAATAATGTCTACAAACCGCATCACTGCAACTCATAGAACATGATCCATGTGTCTAAAATGGAGCATAGTCTAAAAATAGACTTTGTGCCAAAAATAACTGCGGGCCCACTTAGTGAAGGTGACTTCTTTCCACAAGGCTCATCATCTTGTTGCAATCTCAACAAATATATCATTGTATGAGCCTTCACACTACATGGAATATAACCACATTTTTTTGCGGGTAATGCTAACTATATAAAGAAAAAAAGAACATAAAGTATTTATATATATAGCCCATAATTTTTATGAGCGAGAAAAAAGAGCATGTTTTCATAAACTATCGAAAATAAACAATTTCGGCCTACTTAAGAATTGAATAAATCAAACTGTGGTTGATAGCTTTGTATCATAATTTTTTCTTGTCATATCTAGAACGTGGGAATAGTAAACAACGTTAGATTGTATAAACCAATTGAATCCTTTCAACAACAATCGTTGGTAACCTAAATTTTGGTAAAGTTGACATAAATCTGTTATTCACTTCATGACACTGGTCCCAATCATGCACCATATCTTTGCAATCATCTTTGGCTCATCCTATGTAAAAGGAATTGAAAAAAAAATTAAAATGTAAGCGAGATCAAAATATTCTTTCTTCCGAAACTACGCAACATTTTTTTCCAACAAAACTTGGGCAACACAAAGTTCACACGATGGTAGTGCTTGAACTTGAGGATCCCCAAAATAAGATTTGATGAAGGGAAATGCTATGAGCCAAAAATAGCTTACAACCAAAAATCCCTATAAATAATATTCATATTTGAAAGATGAATTTTTAGCTACTTGTGCCTTTAACAAGTGGAGGCAATTATAAAAATAATAATGACAATTATACGAAGGAATGATGTTCTTAGACGATATTAGGAGTGGAATGATCAATATGACATAAGAAAATAAACCTCTATAAAAAATTCTGACCATAAAATTGCTTCTCATGAGTCCCAAAGACTTCTAAATAGGAACCCAGTAATTTCACCTAATAGTTTCCTTTTCATATTCACCTTTCCATTTCATAGGTCACAGTGATGCGATAGATATATTGAATAACTAAAATCACCTACTATGGAGTAAGTACATTCCAAAAGTGAAACTTGAAGAACAATTGCATACTAACCATTATGCTGTATTTCTCAAAATGTTGTAGACCTTTCAAGGATTACCTATTGATGCGGAGTCAGATAATTAGTTTGTTGTGCTAATTTCATCTTGATTTATATTAAAAGTCTTGATCTTTACTTCTTGTACATGGGCTTATTGAAGTGCTTATGATTGATTAGCAAGTAAATGTGTGGATATTAAGTTGAATGCTTGAACATAAAAATGGAAACTAAATGTTGAACAACAACAAACAAACACACAACAACCATCCTAATTGAATCAGTAACACTTTTTGATGAAGGAGTTCACCCATCCTAGGCTACATCTCCCGAACAGAAGCACCATAAGCGCAGGTACTTTGTATTCAACTCCAATTGTGCAAATAATATTGTTTATAGTCTCCTATTGCCTACGCAACCTACTCTAATGTGTTGAAAACATCAAAATATACCAAGAATAGCTCTTCCTAAGCCAGAGTAATTGAAAATTTCTCCGGATTATGGCCAAAACAAAATTTCCTACAATATATCCTCCAAATCTAGAGAAGACTCAGATAACTCTGAAACATTTGGTGAATTCCATGAAATGGGCGAGTTCCACTAACTGCGTTGTTAATTTAATGGTGGGATTAATTAACGAGTTAAGACTATGCTTAACTATGATAAGCGTGTCTTAACTCGAATTGTATCCAAAAGTCTTAGACCTATTTTGATTAGCATAAACTTGGGGATTAGTGGAGTAATCATGGTTTAAGGATTTTAAATATTTTTAAGATTTGCATTTTCTCTGCTTACAGTCTTGCGGTGTAGTGATATAGGATGGGGTTTGCCCCCTTCGAACCCCCACCCTCAAATCAAATCATCAAACATTAAAAATGTGATTTGTGACCTTATAAGGTTAAGACCATCGGATAGCATAGACGATAAAAGCCTTCAGGTTGTGCGCGGTAGGTAGGTAGTTCAACACTGACCCCCACCGCAGAATTTTGTTCCAAAATATAACCCATTCAACAAAATAAAAACTTTGGTTAATTGTCATTTCCGCTCAAAATATAACTCCGCTGTCCAATGGTTTAGACCTTAGGTTATATAAAAAATACCGATACATTACATAATATATGTCCATTTAACACGAAATATAATGTGTACAAAAATTTGATAAATACAAATTCGGACTTTCAACATATTCTTCGACAAGTTCCAAAGGTTGGATGGGTCCCTGGGAGGGGCAGCCCTTGGCTACACCACATGTCCTCTGCGGCTGGTTATTCCAACTAAAAATCTCCTTGACCTTAGGATATTTGTAAAAAAATCACCTCCAAATTTCTTGTTGAATCTTATTGTGACACTTGTCACAATGTAATTGGGATAAAATTGGACAATATTCCTTGAAATTATACCTAAAATTCTTTGTTGGGCTTCCATGTCATCAACATATCTGTAATATCCCAAAAGGGAGAATCATTAATAAACAAACAGAAATATTTGAAACTACATATTATGTACATAAGTGATTAACAACACAAAAATATACGGAATAGGTGAGCCATTTTATTCATTGGAGATGGATTACAATTACAAAAGTGCTCAAGAATGATGCATTCAAGCCAAACAATTAGCCTAGAATGGCCTGGAATCCCCCTCAAAGGAGGCACTACGTGGCGGGAGTGTCGGAGCTTGAGGCGTGTTGTCCCTTTGAGATGATGTACATATGGCTATTGGATGAAAAAGGAAATGTCTTGATCTATGAAATCACCGGAGCTACGATGATGCCAAGATTGGAGTCTAGGCACTACAGTGGAAACCTAAGATAACCAGAAAAGAAATTCCAGTTGTAGGGTCAAAAATCACCCTCACGATTTGATCCCTTGACTACTAGTTATATGCCAATATACGAGAAGCTAGATCTGGTCAAAATATGTTTGCCAATATGTGATACAAACGAGATCTAGGCTTGAGTGTTGGTCCTTCTTCGGATCTCCAAGCTAGAAGCTTGAGATCTTGCTTCTTCTTCCTCTTCCTCAAGATGCAAGCGCTACAAAACACAACGGTTGGGATGTTGCATTGTATAGGAGGAGAGGCTCAAGCACACCTAACTGATATATACTACAAACCCGCTACGAGATGATGGAAAAAGTGATGGCAAGGTGAGAGATGGTCCTCACGGAGTTCACTAGTGAAGGTACTGAAAAATTCAATATATCCTCTGAATTTGCATAATGAATTGCACAATCCTTGATGGAATTGCTACTGCATGAAATTGAATAATGCTTGGCTTTGACTAGATCTGAAATGAGCGTGACTCCCGGAAGGTTGATCTTGAAGTCCAAGGTAATGAGAAAAATTCTTCACGGGTTCCTCGAGTGAAATGCGAAGACAACCTCCTCCTCTCAAACCCTTCTTTAGAAATGTGCTTAATTCTGAATGTATGTGTTTTGTAAAGAGTAGAAATAGTGGCAACACCAGCTGTATGATGATGAATAGCATCTCCTGTAATACCTTAACGGTCAAAATCGAAGTCCCCTTTGTGCGTAAGGGTGGGATTCCTTTGAGAACACCCTATGCTAAACTTAACCTTCTGGTTATTAAACGGCCTCCGTTCATAAGTGTCTGGGCAGATGCGGTCTAAACGAGATCAAAGAAATGAATAATCCAAGAGCGCCTTCTACTCCGCCTTCATCTTCCTTATATGCAAATAAAACCTTCCCAAGCCCTAGCCCACCTCAAAACTATGATGTACATGTGGACATAATTCTCCATGATTATTGCGTTGTCTCTCCATGTCCTCCATCATGTCTACATGCAAATGATCACCCTCTCATGTGTGCAATAAATGCACTAAACACATATCATCTCATCATGAATGCTTTATGATCTTACACATTTGATTCCTTCCATGGTCTTATTTATTTGCTTCAATCTCCATGATCTTTCTCATTAATGAGACATGATCTCCACTCTCACAGTAAGTAGTTGCTCCACTACTCCATAGTGTAGATCTAGATAGTCTAATCCACATTCACATGACAAAAGTGGATCTTATTCATCTTGGGGGGTTGTGGGTCCCTCCCTTCCTTTTATTTACCTAATTAATTAAGTTTATTAAGAACTCTAATATTCCAATAAAAAGATGAAAATTTTGGAATATTTACCTTTGTCATTTGTTCTCTCCAATTTTTTTAGTTGTTTGATAAAACGAACAACAAGTCACTCTTCCTCATCGAAGTTGGTTTGATGAAACAAATTGCACCATATTCCTGGTAGTGAGCTCTTGTTTCGTTATGGTTTGGAGAATTTCGAGCACTTTCATTTTGAGGCTTAATCTTGAGCCTACGATCATTCCTCCCCATTCGAAGCCTTTGGGCTGCAAAATATACTATCAATTGTTCAAAAGGTGAGGTACAACTCCCTCACCCTTTCAATCTCCATCCATTTGGCCTTGGAAGGATTTTTTTCCTTGAGTCCTACTCTAAGGTATTTTGACATTCCCTCTTCTTGAAGTTACGGATTTCTTGTCAAGTATGAGATCTTGTTGAAGTTCATCGAGATATTATGGTGAGAAATCATCGTCGGTAATGATTAACATGCTCTCATTGATCATCGATCAATGGAGGCTCGAAACAATATCAAATTCTCAACGTTAACGACAAAATATATTTGCATATAAGGAGGCAAATCTAGCTTAAATGCATTGTTACCAATATTTTCCCGAATTTTAAAAGGACCATAAACGGATTGGCTTAAGCCTTTTACCTTCCCCTTGAAGTCTTTGTTGCTAACATATAGCAAAATTCAACACCAACTTGGAATTTTGATCAACACGATGTTTATCATGCCTTGCCTTGTAGCTTCTTTAACTCTTTTCAAGTTGTTCTTGCATTATGTGATGTACTGATAAATTTTCTCAAGTAATTACTTGCCTTATCTATGTCACCTATGATGTCTATGGTGGCATTTTTATCAAATATGAAGTCCAAGGAAATCTTTGAAAGTACCCAAGACATGCCTCAAATGGCGACGTGCTTGTGTGGAAGAATCACTTTTGCCTTTTTGTTATGCTACTTGAATGTAATACCAATATTAATACAACTTAGGATGTTTGTTGCAATAGCCTCTAAGAAGATGAATGATTTTCCTGTTAACCACCTCGGTCGACCACACAATTTTACAGGATGAAGGTTGTACTCTTCTTCAAATTATTATCCATCATGTCCCACAATTTTGACCTAAAATTCCCAACAAACCGGGAATATCGATCACTAAAAATATAAGTAGGAAGACCAAAATGAACCCATACGTTTTGAAAGAAAATATGAGTCGTTTGTTAGTGTAATTTGTTTTACATGGCATCAAAAGACACATTTTGGTGAACCTATCTACAACTACTTTGATAACCATGACCTTTCCTTGACCTTGGAAGACCTCCTACAAAATCCATTGAGATACTCTCCCAAGGATGTGAAGGTACCAAAAGTGGAGTGTACAATCACGTTTCCTATTGCACAGCCTTATTTCACATAAACAACATCCTCTAATAAAAAGAGATACACTATCAATCATGTGTGGCCAATAATAATACATTTGGAGATTTCACTATCGTCTTGTCTAAAGCTGAAATTTCGATAATCAATGAAGTATGTGCCTCCCTTATGATATTGTTTCTTTCTCCCCGTGGAATAAATAACTTACTTGTGAAGTGATACAAAAAACTATTATGCACATGATAATCTAACTCTTCAATTTGGTTTCCTTGACTCAAGCTTTCATACACATCTTGAAACTCACTATCATACATGCATATTTTTCAACGTATCTTTCACGCATAAATGAATTGTGCTTGAGTATAATAGATGAATTTACAATAGGCCTAGAGAGCACATCAACTACCTTATTGTAGATTCCATTTTTTATGCGATAACCAAATGGAATTGTTGTAGAAATCCCTCCACATGAAATGTCTTGATTGTTGCAAATTTGATTGTATTTGTAAAATGCTATGATGGTTGATGGTCGGTATGGATAATGGTCTCTTTCCCCATGTAATTAACATTTATTTACTTTGTAGCAATAGGAATAAAACTCTTTGTCATAGGTGGGATATTTAGTGACACCTCCATTAAATATTTAAGAAATGAAACGAAATGGGTTTACCATGCTACATGAGAACTACTCCCATGGCATAATCAACGCTACATTTGGATCTCAAATGGTTGTCTAAGATGGAAGAGCCAATACCGATGTTGAATTGATCTTTTGTTTTAAAACATCAAATGATTTTTACGCACATCTCCCCAATGTAATACTTTCTTGACACTTTTCAATGCATGTAACGAGCTACGATGGGAAGAAAAATTAGTAGTGAATTTCCTCTAATAATGTGTTGCCCAAGGAAATCTTCTTACCTACGTAACTATATTGGGCTTGAGCCGATTCACAATGACCTCAACCTTGGAAGGGTCTATCTTCAACTCGCCTCCTCCAACAATGTGTCCCAAATACACTAAATAAGTCTTTCCAAACTCACACTTCGACATCTTTAAAATATTGCTCCTTTTTCAAGACATCAAGTACCTTGTTCACATGCATGACATGTTCATCTCTCGATTTGATGAATATAAAAATATCATCTAAGTAAAAAATGACAATCTCATCTAAAATGGTCTTAAAACATCATTCATAACTCTCATGAAAGTAGTTGGAGCATTTGCTAAACTTAATGGCATAATTAGCCACTCAAACAATCCTTGTCTGTTTAAATGCGAGTTTTCCAAATGTCCTCCTCGGCTATTCTAACTTGATGATAACCAATTTGTAAGACTAGCTTGGTGATACTTTGCATACCTTAATCGGCCAAAGAAAATCATCAATTCGTGGGAGTGGATAGTGATTATGTATCATGATTTTATTGATTGCACGGAAAATCACTTTTCAGCAAGTCCCATCCTTCTTTGGAACCAAAACAATCGATGAACCACACGGTGAAGTAGATGGGAGTATGATACCTTTGTTAATTCTTTGATTTGCTTCTTGATTTCCAAACTCTCCATGATTGACATTGGATACATACCAATGTTTGGAAGTCAAACATCTTGTTGTAGTTGAATCTCATGCGAATTCCCTCTTGTGAGGTAACCCACTTGGTTCTTGAAACATCTCACCATGCTGACTTACCACAACAAGAGCAAATCAGATTTTAATTTTTCATCACATCCTACAAAAATTCATATTTAATATCATCCTTTTTTTCTTGATCATGAGAAGCACAAAATTTTTACTTGCATTAGCTAGTCTCTTCATACATACACGTGCTAAAGAAATATTCAACTTTTTACGATGAGATCTCACAATATACTCGACCACATCATGGCGAAATGATATTGGTCTCACGATGATAAAATACCATTTTTCTGTCATACAAATATGGACTTACCAAGATAATTCTTTGAAATGTCAAGTGGAACCACATCTAACTCAACCATCAATAAAGTTTGCGGTAATGGAAAATCGAAATACGCATTTCCTTGTAACACAGCAAATTGGCATTCTTGACTATCCAACATAAAGGATATGCCTTGTGATGTGGTACAATTTCAAGGTTAAGCTTTTGTACCAAGTCTTCTAAAATCAAGTTTTCTTGTGAGCCACTATCAAACAATGCATTTATCTTTGTATGATTTGAAATTACCATACACATTGAACAATTTTAACCTTGTTTTCTTCATTTGGGTGTTATTGGTGACAATTTGAGGAACTAGTACTTTCTATCACTTATTTTCCCTTTTTGACCATGGCTACAATCTGCTTCTCATCATCGAGAATGGATCCAAGATCATGTTGTGTGGTGGCGATCATCTTTGTTTCCCCTTATTGTTTTGTTTCTTAGGCCTTAGTTTGGGATGTAATTTCCAACAATGGGCTTCATCATGCCCTTCTTTGGAACAATGTTTGCATGTAGTTTTCTCCCCTTATTTATTAACACTTTCATTCTTCTTTCCTTCCATTTTCCTCCCTTCTCTTTTCCATTACCCTTGAATGGCTTCTTCTTACTAAATATTTCACGAATGTTCTTTCCCCTTGCTTGAAGATGTGTGGCTTGCACACAAACTTCATCTAAATTGCTTGGGTTAAAAATAAGGATAGTATGTTTCAAATAGGAATGTAAACCCCAAAATATTTTAAGAGTGTCTTGGGAATTCAGGATTTATTCCTAACAACAAAGCCCTTTTCCTAAACTCACGGGTATATTATTATTTTGTTTGACCCTTGAGTTGCCTAAATTTTGCAGCTCTAATGCACTATAAGAAAAAGACCACTCTAGTGGAGGTTATAAAGGAGGTTCTTAGTGTTATAAAATTGGCCAAAATTGTCAAAAAAACATTTGCTACAACATCCGTTTATGGTTACGGAGGTTTTGGCGGAGCTTTTAATAGAAATTCAACGCAACTAAAAAAAAATTGGACGACGGAGGTTATTACGAATGTTTTTCATCATTTGCGCTACTCTAGATTTAGCGCACGGATGTGTACATGTAGAAGGTGCCCCGGGCGGTCGGGGGAACGCCTTTGGACGTTAGGGTATAAAACCACACCGAACGTAGTGTTGGCGATACATTGCATGGGGCCATTCTAATTGGTCTTGGGATTTGTGCGGTGTCCATAGGTCGTATCCACGCACCCACGGAGTGCGTAGACTTAAAAGAAACGCACCGATACACGGTATCACACAAATGCACCGAGATTTATAATTGAGCTTGTCGGTATTTGTGTGGTGCCCATAGATCATACAAACACGGTGCTTATAGACACATAAACGCCTTGGTGCCTCGTATCACACAAATGCTGCAGTTTATAATTAGTATCGGTAATCGTGCAATGCCCATAGGTCGTACAACGACACCGGTGTGTATAGACATAAACACACATGTGCCCCGTATTTTTAATTTTTGTTGGTATTTGTCACCGGTGCCTGTAGGTCACGGAAAATGCACGGTGCGATTTCAAATACAAACGCCGATGTACGATAGCCGACGTGCTTGGTTTCATTTGTATTTTTAGAAACATTGACTGTGACGGTGCAATTATTGTGATTGTTTAAATTCATTTATTCATAAAGTCGACACATATATATATCTTATAACAATATTCATATGAATTCAATTTTTATTAGTGCATTGAACAACAATGGAGAATGCATTAGCAACAATGGAGAATGCAATAGAATAAATTAAAACATATTTTATTATATATATATATATATATATATATATATATATATATATATATATATATATATATGAATAATGTTAGTCATCCATAATTTTGACTTTATAAAGATGACTAAATGTAACAAACCAAGATTTCTAGAACAAAATTACCGAGGCTTTAATTGAGTTCTAGAAATCTCATTTATATCATCATTTCAAATCAATTAGTCCCGCTGAAATCTTAAGTCTATTTTTCCTAAAAAGATTAACTTGCTGTTCCTTCGCGGTGTTGTTCCTTAAATAGTGTTGTTCCCTAAAGTGTTGTTCCTTCGGTTTTTGTTCATATGAAATTGTTGTTCCCTAAAATTTGCTGCAAGCTGTCCTTATTCGGGAATCCTTAAGAAACACTGCGAACAAAGAGAGCGTATGTAGGCCAATTTTTCCATCATTTGCTAAGCCAGTTCATTCTTTTCCTTTCCCATTTATCCTCCATTTTGCCTAAAAACCCCTCCAAACCATCATAACCCCTTTATATGGTTCGCAAAAGCCTCTTTAAACCAATACACTCACTATTGTTTTGGTTTAAAACACCTCACCTATCAGAACTTCCAATTTGGCCTAAAAACCCATTTTCGAGGCCTAAAAAGACGATCTTTTTATAAATAAAGGTATAAGCCCCGAGGGCAAACCTTCAGCCCCTCCTCCATATGTCAAGTGCTATGACCAAGCACCCTAAACCCCATCACGTCGGCCTTCCTCTATAAATCCACTTTTCTTCGGAAATTTCTGCCAAGTACGGTCGCACCTACCCTTAGCCCCTGGTCACATATTCCCCCACGGGACGGGTACCCTGAGTGCCTAGTTATTAGCCCCTCCATCGCATCGAGTGCCTTTTCTCCCTCCCCTTGTCTTTCTTCACACCAATTGCTCGATGCGATAAGCCCCTTCACACCTCGCTCTCGGTCCTCTGCTCCACCAGCCGGACCATTGCTGGAGCCCTTGCCTTAAGCCCCCCTCCCATTTTTGCTGACTCGTCTTGCTTTCTCTCGGTCCATTCTTGACCATAGATCAAAGGCCTTAGGCCTAGATCAGAACGACTACCATGCAACCCGATCATTTACAACCCGTCGATCAACCACGCTGCAGACAAAAGCGCGTAATGCCACATGGCCCACCTTAAAGCCTGAAAATTTGCCGGTCAATCTGCGGCTTCCACCTAGTTTCCACTAATTCCCCGCATGTCCCACCTTTCCCATCGCGTTGCTCTCCGCTTCGTTGGATCCACCCCTTCTCATCCAACGATCGATATCGCATATCACGTGATTTGCAACGTCGAGGAGTTTAACAACCAAAAGCCGCGCGAGGCCGTGTTACGGAGAGGATGTGTGGCATGATATAACGGATCGCGTTCCCTCCGGGCTAAACCAATTACCACCGTTTGTCGCGCGAAAACCGCCAATGGTTTTCCGAAACCATATACCCATTTCAACAAAAATCCATTAAAAACCATTTTTCCGCCCTCATCATTAAAATCCTTCCTCCATGCATTACGCACTCTACGCAACCTCCTCGCCGGCCTGCGAAGAAATATTTCCAACCCCGCATGGTGTTATTAACTTTTATTTGTCTTTTGCGGGTTTGATACCGCGGTTTGAAGGTTTAAACCCTCCCACGAGTCCATAAAGGACGAACCCGGGGGGATTATGACCTTTGTGGTGTGAACGAGAGACCAAATCATGAAGAAAGGGAATTGCAGTTAGTTCATAATTCGATCAATGTTCTATGAGCACTATTTTACATCATCGAACACTCGGCACATCTCACAAGCACCTATCCACAACTGTAAGTAAAAAAGACAACGCCAAATGCATTATAAGGCTTAAGGAAAAATCGATTACCTTAGAACGAGAAGATTAAAACCTAATCAAGGTTTTAAAGGCATAAAGAGATTAATAGATAAAACAATTGTTAAAAGAAAAGAGATAAAGCGGAAAAAATAGAGCATCAAGATATAAAGAGAAATGGACGGAAGATTTAAAGTTAATTAACGGATGAATAAAGGCCTTAAAAACACGATTTTGATGATAAAATGAAAACTTAGGCTTAAAGACTAATACCCGGACACATCAAAGGAAGCGGATTATTCACTTAATAAATCAAAAGTGACACCTTTCACTTACTTTATACCTCAAAGGGAAAATTGGTTGTTATTACACGAAAGATATTTTAAAGCGCTCGGGGACGGTTATGCAAAAGACGAAAAAGAGCCTGAAGTCAATCTTTTAATTGTTTATCCTTAGGAAGTAAAGACGAAGATTTAACACGGAGAAATAGTTGAGAAACATTCCTACCTTATGCCTTGCATGGTTTTTAAGGATAAGTGCATTTCTTGTGTCATTAATAACATTTTGAACTCTAGATAGTTTCACCTCCTCATTTACGGTATAAATACGCATTCGGAGCTACGTGTATTGTGGGCATTTAATAACTCTTTGAAGTAATACATAGTTGCGAGATTGAAAAGAAATTGATGTGCGGGCATTTGTGGATGTTTTGACCTATTTGTGGATGGAGAAAGCTTCTGTCATTGGATCCTGAAGCAGCTGTTAGTGAAGTATTCTATTTGTTTAATGTTTTCCTTTTTTCATTCTGTTTTCATCATCTCTTGCATGTGAAGTAGAGTAAAGTTTTTTAGGCTAAGAAATGTCTCTAGAAGCACCTTAGGCTTTGTTTTCTCTTGACTATCTTTATGTTTTTCATTTCTTTGAATGTTTGATTGAGTAGTTTGACTTCTTTTCAACTCTTAAGCTTGTTTATTTTCGAGAAATAGTTCAATAAGTTCTCCCTCAAGATGATTTGTAGTTTTCCTACTTCTTGTTGACATTTAAAAAAAAGCTATTTCTAAAGTCTCCTTTCAAGTACCATTGTCCAAGTCTTGTCAAAGAAGGTATGTTTTGATCATACCCCTTGTACTTGCTCAAATAATTGTTTTGAAGGCTTTTATAATTGCAGTCCTAGATGTTTAGAAGTTCCCTCTGTTGGGCCGCGAATACGACCACTTTTTAACACTTATTTCATCCATTTTTACTCTTCTTTATTATGTCATTTATTATAATTCATCATATAAATCCATCTTATAGTGATTTATGCTCTTATGGATGAATATTATTTCTTCTCCTTTATTTTTAATAAATTGATGATTATTATGGATAATTTTATCGATGATGGTTTATTAATATATTTTATAATATCACTTACCATTTTATCCTCCAAGATATTTTTCCCTGCTATGATTGATTTCCAAATCATGTAAATCTCCAACTCGAGAAATTCACTGAATAAGAAGTAGCAGGTTTGCGGTGAATTTTTGAACAAATGAAGAAGAATATGGAAAATCGAACATGGGTTTTTGTCCATAACGGAAATACAATTAACTTTTAAGAACGTTTTACCAAAATTCGGCACGTATTGAGAGAAACGCGAGGGTTCTTTGAGCACGATTTTCTCGGATTTGTTGTTGCGGCGAATCCTCCAAATCTCGGTACCAAAGCCAAATTCGCCTTGCTCTTGTTGAAGATTGTTGAAAATGTATTTTATTTTGGATGATCGAAGTTGTTGGGAACAATCCAATATTGTTATGGAATCATATTTTTTCTATTTAATTTCTCTTCCTTCGATTATAAAGGAAGCATGTATTGTGTATTGGGGAGGATATGGAGAACAATAATGGATGGATTATTGAATTCATCTTGTAAAGCTGTAATTCCTTGACTCTTGTAGTCGAAACAGCGATGTAAAAGCTATTCATGTTGGTCATACAAGGCGTTTTCATTCCATTTCTCAAGCTCTGCCAGAGTAGCCAGGCGAGCGCTCACCCGTAGGTTGAGGGCCGGCCCTGGTGGAGCGTCACGCTATTTCTATTTCTATTCTTCTATTTGTTGTACGATGATTTAATTTAGATTTTACGATTACGAGTTATTTGAATTCTTGTTCATATTGCTATTCCATTTACGTTTTTATTGTTTATTTACGATTCATAGCTTTAGATCAACAAATAGATGAGTTATAGTTACATCTTCTTGTTCCTTTCTGACTTTCGTTTCCTTTAAGTGCTTTTTATTGAATTTGCTTTTGTTTCGAGTGCTTTAAGATCTCCAAGCTGTAGAGGATAGAGGTTATTGCTCCTAAGTCCCAGTTAGTTGTCTTGCATCGATTTCTAAGGAAAAGTTCTTTATCATCACGATCGATGTTTTGCCAAGATTGATGTAGTTTAATCTTTCTTCATGTCCTTTGTAAATGAGTTTCTTTGTGGCATTTGTTACCTTTGCATTTGTTATTATGTACTACATATTCATGAGAATTTCTCTTAGATAATTGCGCCTCGAGGAGGCGGAAGTACACTCTTGAAATAAAAAATCGCTCCGGATTGATAATTAATGTGAGATAAATAGGTGTTAAGATACCTTTTATGCCTCGACATTTTTTGGTGCCATCATAGGGGAGAGTGTATCACCATTTAGAAAGATTGATGCATATTTAATTTTTACGCTTGGGGAGAATTGGGTATTAAAGACGGAAGGTAAGAACTGCGCACCGAGCAAGAAACGCACTTGTTCAACGGCCCGCTTCACGGCGGGGTGGTGCTTAAGGTAGGAATGAATGCTTGTGTTTTTTTTTTTTGAATTTTAGAGGTAGAGTCTTTTTGAAAAAAATCTTGTAATTCCACTCGAGTGGTGATGTAAGCACCACCCATTTCACTAACTTGATTGACGGAAAATTGGAAGGAGGATCCTTAAAGAAGCAATTTGAAGAACATTTTCTATTATGGTAAGAAATGGCTCACATTGCAACACAGATTCCTTATCAAAGATCTAGGAGGAGTGACACAAATGCACATAATCCCCATTGTCTCTACCAAATTTTCATGGTTTGACAAATGAAGATCCAGATACATTCTTGTTGAGTTGATACTTTGTAGAGATGATTATTGTACCAACAACCAAAAGGTGTGTTTCCTCTTACTCTAAAAGGGCCGGCTCTCACGATGGTTCATGAACCTAGGTGGGAAGCCGCATCAGGAGGACATGAAGAACATATTCTTGAAGAAGTACCAAGACTATTGCAAATCAATAGAAGATATTTTCGATAACGACATGAAAAGGGAAGATGAAAGCTTGGAGGACTATGTAGAGGAATTTCAATACAACCTTCAAAAATCAAAGCATAAACATTTGGAAAAAGAGATCTTGAAAACACTCCTTCTTAAAGGAATCAAAGATGATTTTTTAGAACTCTTAAATACGATAGGAAAAGGTGATGTTTTTCGGTTATCATATGATGATGTTTGTGAATTGTGCATAAGGTATTCAAGAGGAATTTCCAAGGTGGTAAAATTCTGAAGTTCTTCTTTCTCTTCCAAATTTACTACAAGAGCAAGAGACATAAGAGTTGAAATCAAGGTTTTATTTGAAAATTTTAAATATGATTTTATTAGCTTGCTAAAGTCACAATTGAATGTTTTGCGAGGTTCGGAGAAATCAAGAATTTGATGAAGTGTTTTCCCTCATTACCAAAAGGAGCATCCCATAGATAATCACTCTTCCTTATATAATTTGGAAGTAGCATATCAAGGAGATGCAAAGGCACATAACAAGGTCAAAACCATGGAAATCATGGCCTACGGAGTATGATTCAAAACCTTCTCCCCTCTCCCATTCTTTTGCCCATGATAAACCAGATACTCATATGTTAGGGCAGCCATGCCAATCTCAATATAACCACGACCAATCTTGTTTGCAAGTTTGGAATGGTTCACCTTATGATTGCATGACTACTATCCTCATCTTGTATAACACAAACACATCTTCCGGCTCTTCCACAACACCTTGTTTTCCGATCAAAATCATCCACTCAACACAATCAACTACATCATCGAAGGCTCCATTCCCTACACAATCTCTGCTCAACTCATTCCACACCACGATAATAAACTAGTACAACATGCTTACAATGTTGAAGCGCAAGTATCAACCACCCTTCCCACCCATTCTATCTCATGTACCATTGGAAAAAACTTACAACGAGAATCGAATGAATCAAATCCAAAAATTGTAGAAGTTATGAAAGAAAATGAGGTTTCTTCTAGTTTGCACCAACAAACCATTTTAAAAGCTCAAGAACTTCATGATATGATGGCTTCATGAGGAAATCCAAAGAGTAAAGAATATATTGAAAATTCGTTCTAGCTCCATCATTTGTTTGCAACATCACTCCATACTTCAACAATTTTTGGCACCATCTTTTCAAAGTTGAAGGCACTGCCCTAATTTTTATTAACATACATTTT
Source organism: Pinus albicaulis (assembly GCA_034641835.2). NCBI lineage: Eukaryota > Viridiplantae > Streptophyta > Pinopsida > Pinales > Pinaceae > Pinus > Pinus albicaulis. Next base: position 795,768,384 of record CM076571.1, read on the forward strand.
TCAAATTTGGGTATGTACATAATTGAAGCCTTATTTCGGAAATGGCTCCTTTGGAAATACTCTTATACGTAATCATATTCATTTTCCAATTCAGAGTAGGATAGTGGAGAAATAAATAAAAGAGGAAATAAAACAAACACATTTTTTTATTTATTTTTTTGTAAAAATAATTTTTTTCTTTGTTTGCAACCTGGCACAATGAAATCAACATTGATGATAAATATTTTTAGTTATTTGTGTATTTAGATGAATTATATTGCAAATAACAATTCTACAAACACCTATATTCATTTTTATCATCAATATGGAAAAATTGTAGATAACTATTTTTGGCTTGCGGAGCTTGATGAAATTTTTGAAAACAAATTTGGGACGAGTCATGTTTTGGGGGACCAAAATTGAATATTTTAAAACTGTTTCTATCTAAGTATCCCTTGATGTCTACTTTCCAACCCAATTGGAATCACTCAATTTGGATTTGAAACGAAAAGTTAGAATTAGAAACATTGACGAATTGTCACAGTGACAACTCGGAACGGAGTTGGACGTTACGATTTTGAAGGGTTTAAATGGCTATATTTTTAAAACCTGTTTCTATGGTGGATTTCTCTTTATGAATCTAGTTTACAACGCAATTTTAATCACTCAATTTTGATATCGTATGAGGAATTTATGACCAAAATCTTGCTGACTACCTATCATAAATCAGCACTCTTGAAACTACGTTTTCTCGAGTACATTCCTTAACGTATTTGACCCATCAATTCTTCTTTTATTCAAAACCTGTTTCTATTGGAGATAAATAAATGAGTCTACTTTAATCTTCAATTTTAATTGCTTCAATCCGCCATCAAACGAATAATTTATGCTTAAAATACCAATGTTTGTTGGTCGAGCGGAAAATGCAGAATGACTCTGTTATGCAAGTTGTTATAAGCAAGTTTAACATACCATTGCATGGAATTTTTAAAACATGTTTCTATTGGAGATAAAACTTTGAATTATCTCTCATTTTGCTTTGGAATCACTTGAATCGGACAAAAACAAAAGTTATGATTAAAACAACGTTGGTTAGTATGGTCGACCACTTTATCTCCCGCGGGTAAAAAATAATTTGTTTTATTTTTCCGTGGATTTGTTCTCTGAGGTAACTACTTGTTAGTTTTTAATTTTTTGATTGAGGAGGCACGATCATCTCTCTTTCTCCGCAGTTGTGTTTTATTGCGGGTAGACACTCGTTTTTGTATGTAGCAAATAAAGAAGGTCAATTTATGGACGAGCGATTACGGGAGAAATTTTAGTGAAACAAGGGCATTTCATTCGGTTTATTACCTAACGGATTCACTTAACATGAAGAAATGAAAATTGGTTCCCATTCCAAATTCGTATTCTTCTTCTTGAAACATTTTTTCAAAAGATCATTTTTTCCATTAATAAATTTGATATTTCTCTTAGAAATAACATCATAATTTTATTTGTAACTTAATAAAAGTGATGTTTCTTTTACGATTTCTTTTATGTTTTTGTGTTTCGAGGTCAATCTCTTCAAATTATAATTTAAAACAGACAATTGAACAATAAGAACCCCACCATACGAAGTTTCAATTAACGAAGCCGGTCTTCGATAGCGACAATTACGCAAAAAAAAATTTCTTGAAACTTGTACATAAACTTTCCTTTTCTATTTGATTGGATTTGCTTGGTAATGGATTGCATATTAGCTTTTTTCTTTCCTCTTTTTCCTTTTTGTTTTGTTGTTCTTTTCAAAATAACATTTTTGTTGCATGTTTCTTTGTTCCTTTCAAAATGAATAGCTCGTTTTTGTTGTTCCTTTCAAAGGAACGACGCCATTGTTCTGTTGTTCCTTTAGAAAGGAACAACATTTTTCGCGGGTGTTTTTAATGTTCACTTTCCAAAGGAGCAACACTTTTTGAGTGCATTTTTCTTGTTTTGTGAACGATTTTTTTGAGGATTTTTTTTTTTTGAATTTTTTCATAACTTTTGAAAGACAAACATATAGTCATGGAGAGGATACATAATCATACAAATTAAAGCTTACGCCAATCGGCAAATCAAAAGAAATCTCATGTTTCGAAAATTTTTAGTAATGATAAGAAAAAGGAAAAATGGACATAATCGATAACATGATCTTGTTGTCTTACTACCACTAAATCCATATGATCGATTATATTTATCATGTTGGTTCTTTCCCATATTTTATAACTTTTGCGTTTTACTTATGGAGTAGGAACAAGGGCATATTCTTTTCTATTGAGTTGTTGGAGGACTTCTTCCACCATCCCTACTCTTAAGGAGTGTTGAGCCATCTTTTATGAATAAATAGGAAAATACTATATGAAAAGAAAAATATTTACATATTTCATTAATAATTTTATAATTTGGCGAGATGGAGGATAGGGGGTCTCATCAGAGTCGGCCTACCATGTTCTTAGGAAGCAAGTGAAGTGATATTCCCATCATGGCCACCAAACCGAGGGGATATGGACCAATGGACAATTGAAAAAATTCGAAATCCTTGGAGCAGAGTCTCCATCACGAGCCGGCTGCCCACTTTTCACTTCTTCCCATTGAATGGCATTGTGATTTATCACGGGCACCAAGCTTGACACAATGGCCTCCGTTATGACAATTCACAAGCACTTCCTCGGCATAAATAAGGGACAATGGCTCCAGGGTGAGAGAGCAACTCTCTCAAGGTTATGGACACTGTGGGCAATAAGCTCTGTGATGGTATTGGAGTCACATTTATACACACCAATAGTAATATTAAACCCTTTGTTTTCCTATATCTCTATTTAAATATCGGATGAAAGTATGAATCCTTAACCTTTGATTTTGAACCTATTATACATGAAAATCATCATAAATCGATCCATTAGTTTAAGTGGGTAATAAACATTGTACTTATGTTTATCATTGTCCCTTCTCCTTATCCTTGAATCATTACAAAACGCTTCTATATCTATTCACGAATTTATACATGCATGAATTTCGATTAATGCGATAATTTGTTGATTGTATCATAAAAATGTACCCTTCTTCTTTCATGTTGTCACAATTGTTGTCTGTCTGTTGCTCTTTTATTTCTTGAGTTATACATAATATTGATCTTGCATTTTTACGGAAATTTTCTGCTTGAACTTTTTTGCATGCATCTTATATTTGCCATTGTGACGCAAGGTTAGAAAATTGCATACGAAATTGTGATTTGTTTACGAGGAGAACAACAAGTATGGGGGAAAATTCTATTAGCGGCATGACCACATTATTGCAATTAACAACAAAGGTTCGTGAACACGTACAATTCTTTAGACATTATGTGCTTTCATGGCTTCCACATTTTGTATCACTTTCGGTGTCTTCTCGACCTACGTCGGCTTCAGCAAGGCCGGTCCTACATGTCCTTCCACATTTTTTTGGAGGTAACACTTGAAGTAAAATAGCATAATTTTCTGAATTATTATGAATTTAAGAGAATTTCATAAACATCCATTGAGCATTATTTATCATCATTCATTCCACATCTTTACCACTTCCCATTTTTTAGACACGTCTCATCTTTCAGTTTGATATTGATTTCCTTGTTTATTTCTTGTGATCATGTCGAGTATATTGTTTATCATCCATTGATATTCCTATTCATTCTCAACACCTCCCTTATTCCATGTTGTTTCATACCAAGCATAGATTTCAGCAGTTAGCAACCACCTCTCTTTGTTTTCTAGCATCGCATGAGGACATGCTAATTCCTCGGTTTTGGAGGAAATTCTTCCCACTTTGTGATGAATATTTTCACTTTCTTCCTCATTTTAAGGCATCACAATTTCATTTGTATATAGTCACAGAAATTGTTTTGCATATATCTTTAAAACTATGGGCTGAATTCTTTGTGATTTACGGATAATAAAAATGTATCATTAAAATACACAAACCAAGATAATTTCACACTAAATTAGTTCTAAAATTTCGAAAATTACGACGCTATCGCCTACAACCATTTTGTTTATATCTCATGATCGAGTGCATCAAAACGATGCGATTTTTGAGAAAATGGTTAATGAAGATTTGCTATTACTTATGTCACATTTTTATGCAACTTCATATACATATAGTTGAACGTCCACGGTAAAAATTGTTATGCCTTTATCAAGATTGCTAAAAATTGAATTTTCATTATTCGAGGAAAAATTCATTTGTTCCATCCATTTCATGAGTTGGGATGAGCAATTTTCTTTTAACTTGGTTAACACATGAGTTTTTTTGTCTTTAGTTTACTTGAGACATACAATATATTCGGTTTCTGGGTTGCATGAAGATTCTGAAGTATATTCGGTTGGGGTATGTTGGGCCGTGAATACGACCACTTTTTTAACACTTATTTCATCCATTTTTTACTCTTCTTTATTATGTCATTTATTATAATTCATCATATAAATCCATCTTTATAGTGATTTATGCTCTTATGGATGAATATAATTTCTTCTCCTTTATTTTTAATAAATTGATGATTATTATGCATAATTTTATCAATGATGGTTTATTAATATATTTTATAATATCGCTTACCATTTTAGCCTCCAAGATATTTGCCCTGCTAACGATTTGATTTCCAAATCATCATGAAATATTCAACTAAATCCATTTGGAATAAGAAGTGACGGAGTTTTTGCGGTTAAGATTCTGAGGCACATGAAAGAAGAATATGGAAAACCGAACATGGGTTTTCCAAAACGAGCCAGTACTTTATCAAACGGCTTGCCCAAATTAGAAGCTGTATTGAGAGAAACACGGGGTTCTTTGAGCACGATTTTCTCGGTTGTTGATGCCGGCCGTCCTCCAAATCTCGAGTGCAAAGCCAAATTCGCCTTGCTCTTGTTGAAAGATTGTTGAAAATGTATTTTTAAGATTGATCAAGTTGTTGGAACAATCCAATATTCCCATGGGAGATCATATTTGCTATTTAATTTCTCTTCCTTCGATTATAAAAGGAGAGCATGTATTGTGTGGGGAGGATGGAGAACGATGGATGATTATTGAATTCATCTTATGCTTGTAATTCCTTGACTCTAGTGATCAAGGAGACAGCGATGTAAAAGCTATTCATGTTTAATTAACACAAGGCGTTTTCATTCCATTTCTCAAGCTGCGATGTGGTGACGCTTTCACCGGCGATTGAGGCCGTACAGTGGAGCGATCCAGCATTTGTATTTCTAATCTATTCTATTTCTGTTGTGTGATGATTTCATTTTAGATTTATTACGTTCGAGTTATTTGAGATCATTGTTCACTATTTATTGAAATTTTCGTTTATTGTTTATTTGATTCATAGCTTTAGATCGTAATAGATGAGTTATAGTTACATCTTGATGTTCTTTCAAACTTTTGTTTCCTTTAAATTGATTTTATTGAATTTTCTTTTGTTTTAATTTGCTTTAGAATCTCCAAATGCTGAGGATAGAGGTTATTGCTCATAAGTCCCAGTTGGTTATCTTGCATCGATTTCTAAGGAAAAATTCTTGCTATACATCACGATCGATGTTTGCAAGATTGATGTAGTTTAATCTTTCCATTCATGTCTTTGTAAGTAGGTTTCTTTACAAGCATTTGTTACCTTTGTTGTATACATGCTACATCTTCACGGCATTGCTCTTGGTCTAATTCTTTTCATAAGTTTGATACCTCTTGAAATAAAAGTCGCTCTAGGATTGATAATTAATGTGAGATAAATAGGTGTTAAAAAGATACCTTTTATGCCTCAACACTCTCTTCTATGAATGCGGTTATTTGCGAATCTTGAATGTTTTCTTATCCTAGATTGGAAATCTTTGATGAAATAGAGCGTTCTTGACTCTTAGATTTCATTTTTAAAGATTTGTCTTGAGGTTGTTATTTGTAAAGTGTAAATTGTAGAATTCTTTGGTTAGCCCTTATCTATAAAATGCTTCTTCATTCAAATGATGCTTTAAGTCACTTGTTGAAGAGTACATATAGTTAAGGATTCTTGGTATAGTTCTACTTTTCATTATAAAACCTTGATGTTCATTTCATTTTCACACAGAAAACTTTGTAGATCAGTAAGCTAAGTTAGATTTTCCCTTTGATACCCCTAATTCATCTACAAACTTGTTACAAACTTCCATTTGACTCCATTGACCAATGACTTAGAAATTTCCCTTTTCTCATGCTTCTTAGATCATGATGTCCCACAAAACAATCAAACCAAACTCATGTATACGCTATCCTCTATGCTTAATAACTCATGTCCCTAAAGATCTTACGGTTTAGGAGATCCTCTCTTTGACTTACCTTACACAAGAACCTATTCGAGAAATAAGTCTCAAAGTAGTTTAAATCAAAGGCTGATTTTGAAACCACAGTTTCCAGCGAACTTTAGCGAAGAGACCTCACCTTCCACTCCACCTAATTATGAGCATCTCCATCATTTCAGCTCCTTCCATAACAAATATTCTCATCATCAGTTTTAAAGCTGATGTTTCTTCCCACTCCCCATCCACATCCACTATTCAAAACACACTCCATTTTCAACTCTCTTTCCCTCTTATAAATCCCCCATTATTTCCAATCATGGTAGCATGGTATGCTCCTAGTGTTACCACGGCCTATGGCTCCTTTGCAAATGATTACCGGTCGAAATTTCCCATTTCATTGCAAATGAACCTACTCTTGCCAAGTAACATGTAGATAAAATGAATGATGATTTTGATTCCATGGAAATAGAAGAAGAGACCATTAAGATGAGAATTTTTGCTCAAAGTTTAGGAGGAGAAGTCGAGAAATGGTTTAAAAACTTAGCTCCTCACAACATAAATGATCTCCTTCTTTATATCTCAAACATTCATAAACAAATGGAAATTAGAAAGAACCCCCTCAAATCGCTTTGAGAATATACCAATCTCAAAACGGTGGGGGAAGTGTCTGTAATTCTTGCACTAGATTCAATAGTGTGTATAATGCACTTCCTCCATACATGAAACCTCCACTTCAGAGCTAGCCTTAGCAAAATTTCCGGAAGGTTTTGATCTGAAATGGCCTACCTGTGTTAGAGAAAAGACCCCTCAACACAGCAGAAGATATGCGGAGGGGAGCCATGAGTGTAAGGTAAATTTGATTGAGAAAAGAGCTAGGTTGAGAATGAAGAAAAAGAGTTACATACAAGGATGATACAATGGCTTCAACCTCATCATCGGATACTAAAATTGATAACTTAGTGAAGGTAATGGAGAGGATGCTTGAAAGATAAATGCGAATAATAGAGTGCCTCCTAGAGAAAACCAAAACGGGAATAGAAACCAAAATCTTAGAAGAGACCCCTAATCGAAGATAGGCAAAGAGATAATGACCAACATGATTAGGCCTCCCTTTCAACAAAGCGTATTGATCAAGAAGAAGAAGGGAAGTTGAAAGGTTTGGAAAAAAATCATGTAAACTTGATAGGATACGATAGTAGAGGCAGATGTTTACCTCAACTAGAAGGAGAATAATGATTATTCTCTTTAGAACAAATTGACTACAATAATGAGGATTCTTAAGATTATAGATTGGGGTTTGAAAATGCTATCATGGAGATACACAAACAATGCAATCTTAGAGGAAAACAGTGGCCCGAGAGAGTTCAATGACAAAAACACTAGTATTCTTGCTAGAAAACCTCGAAGAAAATCGACCTAAGAAGACAATAAATAACACCAACACTTTAGCCAAGAAAATTTGATCAAAATAAAGACAAAAACATTCAGCAAAGAGTGTTGAACAAAGCTTCCTAGTACTTACGCTAGTGGACCTAACAAATCTATCCCAAATAATAGTCCAAATAAAAATCATCAAATCGAGGAATTGTAGCAGAAGAGTTGTAAATGACAAAACGAGATGTAAATATGTCAAGAACAATAGTTCCTTTCAGCCTTGAAGGAAATTGCCAAAATCAAAATCATTATACCCTTGAACTAGTAACTCGGGATGTATATAAAAACCAAGTTTTGAAAGCTGAATATAGCGTGTGTTTGTGCTAAACAACGGTCTGATAAACTTGAGTTATTGTTTGGTCTTGGAGTTGAAGGAAAATACCAAGAAGGGTTGTCCCTCCTTTCTATGTCGGCTTTGAATATACATGATAAAATCTTGCATAATGCCATGCTAGACTCGGGTGCTTTACACAATCTTATGCCCAAAGTAGTGATGGAAAGCCAGGCTTAGAAAGTACTAAACCATACATAAATGCCTTTACTCTTTTGATTCCGGCGAGTCAAATGCTTGAAGCTTAATTAAATATTTTTGTGTTAACTTGTCTTCTCGGAATTCACCGCAAGAGTCACAATTGACATGGTGTTGGTGATGTTCCCCACGAGTATGGCATGCTTCTATCTAGATCATGAGACGGGGCTACGGAAGCCTTCAAATGGACATGTCTTATGCCACCATCGAGTATTTGTAAGAACTAGGGAATTATACGGGAATCCCACATGAAATACATGGTGAGAAACATAGATAGACCAAACAATTCTCCTATCTACTCCATCCATTCAAATTTGGATTCCTTTATCTTATATAATGAAGATGAAACCGACTGACGAAAGGAAAACAAGGGAGAAATTAGACTACCAGTGTGCAGATCTACCCTTAACTCAGAAAAGAATAGTCAGTTTCAGCAACCTTGAACAACGAGAAGAAAAGAGAAATAAAAATAGAATTGAAATACCTTGAAAAATAAACTTTGATGGCTCTTGTAGCAAAATAATTGCGAGGGCTAGTGTATGGATACGAACACAAACCAAGGATTTTTATAGCTTGGATTTTTCCATACACAAACAACATTTCTGAATATGAAACCCTACTTATTGGCCTACACTTACTCAAAGATTTAGAAGGAGCCAAAATGATATCGGTCAAGGGGATTAGCAAAGCTAATTATCGGACAAATCAAGGGGAGTATTCAACCAAAAACCCAAAACTGAGAGAATATAGAAATCTTATGATCTTCTAAAACCTTTGAAAAATATGAACTCATTTTCATCCCAAGGGCTCAAAATCATCTAGAAAATGAACTTGCCTTCTTTGCTAGTAATTGCCAAATACCACGGACAAATGAAAAATCCGATATAAAAGTAAAAAATAGACCTGCAATGCAGAGCAATGAGGATTATTGTGATATTTGAAGGAGAAAAACACATAGATAGTTTTACGCAATTAAAGAATGATTTTTCCATACCAACTTTTCTTTTCAAACCATGAAGAAAACTATTTTAATGAAGAACAAACCTTTGAAATAGAGTTGTCTTTTTAGTTGATATAAATACATGTTGAACATCCTTTTAAATGAGAAATAATTAACAACATAAATAAGAAAAGACCTGGAAGTTTTACAATGTAAATGATACAATTCCAAGAGGTCTTGCATCATTAGAACAACTTTTTGATTTCAATGATGTAGCCAAAGAACCAAAGAATGGAACCTATGGAAACAAACATAGAAGAACATAACATAAATGACCCTAGCAGAATCCAAGATGATAAAACTATCCCGGCCTCTACGACTCATATCAAATAGTAATACATAGACCATTTGCAAAGAATTTAAAGATGTGTTTGCATGGGGATACAAGGATCACAAAATCATATGATACCGGCATCATTCAACACAAAATTCCTCTTAAGGAAAATCGAGGAAACCTTTCAAACAAAAACTTAGAAGGATAAACCTTTGTTTATTACCTTGATTTGAGAAGAGATTAAGAAAATGTATGAAGGCTGGGATCATAGTTCCCATCATGTATTCGGAATGGGTTTCCAACTTAGTGTACGTTAGGAAAAGACTAGAAATTAGGCTGCGTGATTTAGTCTGAATAGAGCCTCCCTTAAAAGATAACTATCCCTTGCTAAAAATGGATCATATGCTTGAGGGTGGTTGAGGATAAAAGAATTTCTTGTTAGATGGGTTCTCGAGTTACAATCGGAGTTTTAGTACTCCCAAGTGACCAACACAAAGCTTGCTTTTACTACACCTTGGGGTACATTCATGTATGTCAAAATGCCATTTGGTTTGATGAATGCGAGGGCCACCTTCCCGAAGGGCCATGGACATAGCCTTTCATAGTGCAGACTATTTTATAATCATTTACCTTGATGACATTACACAACACCTCTAAAGGCGATGAGGAACACTTGGTTCATTTAAGAAAAGTTTTTGAAATGGCAAAGGAAAATAGCTTATCTTTGAATCCCAAAAGACACTCTTTGGTCTCCAAGAAGGAAAGCTTCTTGGCCACATAATTACGAGAAGGGAATCAAAGTAGACCTAAAAGGATTGATGGCATATTGAAGATCGGCCATCCTAGAAACCTTAAAGAATTACAATATTTCAATGGGAAGATAATTTTTTTTAAGGATATTCATCCCCAACCTTATTTGAGCTATTGGAAATATCTGAAACATGCTTAAGAAAGAGGTAGTTTTTAAATGGACAATACGAAGCTAAACAATCATTTGAACTAGTGAAACAACCTTTAACTCAAACACCGAGTTCTTATTAGTCACGATTTCACCAAGGATTTTTTTATATCTTTTCTTTCGCCTCCCCAAGACATACAATAGCTGCGGTATTACTGCAAAGAATGAAATGGGGCATGAACAACCTATATCTTTTTTAGTAGGGCTTTAAGAGATGCTCCACTCAAGTATAACATCATGGAGAAACAAGCCTTAGCCTTATTCAAAATCATTGAAAGACTTTAGAGTATAAATTTTTTCATTCTCACATCATTGCTTTTGTCCCACATACTATTGTCGAAGATATTCTAGTCAAGACCCTGATGGTAAAAGGGGAAAATGGATTGCTATTATTCTAGAATATGACTTAGAAATCGAGGCCTGCAGACTAGTCGATAGGCGGGGGATTAGCTAAACTCATGGCCGAGTCAAACTTCTGAGCACTTGATGAATATGGGTTTGATGTTAGAAGAAATAGAGAGGAATTCACAACTCCATTCATTGAAACGTTTTGTGATTCACCTTCGGAAATGTGACATCATATATGTGTTGTTTATCCCCGAATACCCCCTTCTTTGTCTAAAACTAAGGCTTGATCTTTGAAAGAGAGAGCTTTGAATTATTACATATTAGATGGGGTTTTATATTGGAAAAATGTTGTTGGAATATTGCTTAAATGTCTACTTGAGGTTGATGCGGGAAAAATCATGCATGGTACATGAAGCGAATGTGGAGGACATTTGTACTAGAAGAATACATCGAATAAAATCCTCGGTCTGGTTACTATTGACCTCTTTCCTAGATACTCAAAAACTTATCATGACTTGCCATAAGTGTCAAATTTTTGGTGGAAAGAGAAAACTCCTACCTTTACCCCCTACATCCCATCGATGTTGAGGCTCCTTTTCAACAATGGGGCTTGGACTTCATTGGGAAATTCACCCATTTCTTGACCCGGCCTCTAAGTGAATCCTCTTGCCATTGATTATTTTACCAGAAGTGGATAGAAGCCATACCCTCTGCAGATACTACGGCTTTCTGTCATTATCAAGTTCCTTGAAACCAATATACTATCGATTTGTTTGTCCAAGAAAAATTATCATAGACGATATTTGTTGCCTTAAAATCTAAGAAAATGGTTGACTTTTGCTATAAATATCATATCACATTGGTTCATTCCATTGCCTACTATCCCCAAGGAAATAGATTAATTTGAATACTCCAACAAAATCCTTGTCAATATTATCAAAAAAGCATTTGGAGCATAATAAGAAATCATGGCATAGTAAACATGCATGCTTTGTGGTGATGAATATGCAAAAATTCAATAAATATGTCCCCCTATGTTGGTTTATGGCATGGATGCAATATTCCCAACCTCATGAGTTCAGTCATGAATCTCCTCCAGAGAAGTACAATACGGGAAAATGATATGCGAGAGAAGGATAAATCAGACCATTCATTTACAACGAACCCGGAGAGAAGTGTACGATGGGAACACGAAGCAGGTCAAAGAAAGTATCGAGAAATTATTTGACGAGGACTAAAGAAAATGATTTCCAAGTTGGAAATATTGTTCTAAAATGGGATTCAGAGGGAAGAAAAGGAAAACATGGCAAATTTGAAAATTTGTGGAAAGGGCCCTACATTATTCATTCTATCGGGGTTCATAATGCATTCTTTACGCAAGAGGCTGAATGGAGAAGATGCATCTCGAGGTCTGTCAATGGCGGGGTGCTCGAGCACTGGCTACTAAAGAGTCCTAAATTTCAAAGTTTTTTATTTTTTCCATTTGTGTATAACATTGTTGTTTTAATTTGAAAAGATAAGAAAAACACAAAACAATAGAAAGAAAAGAAAAGAGAGGCGATTTTAAAAAATATATAGCCCATTACCCAAAAAGAGAATTTACACACGAAAGTGAGCAAATCTAAGTGCCATGCTAATTAAAAAATGATATATTGTTCGATCATCTAGCCTAATCATGGGTAGACATTCTTTAAATTATGTTGATAAGTTAGCTGGAAGCATAGATTGATAAGATTTTTCGAGACTTGGCTTATCGGTAGAATAGACTAGGATAAAGGAAATGTGGTTCTAACAAGCTCAAATCTGAACCAAGGAAGAATAGGAAAAGAATAAGCTCTAAATAGATCAAAACCCCGGAGAAATTTGGAAAACGACTAGAAGGATGTTTACAATTTTCAGATCTTAAGCCTTCAACATTTTGTTCTTTTCACCAAATAAAGTCTATATGCGGCTTGTACGTACAACCATAGACACCATAGCAAAATCGAATAGGTCTAATCGTTTAGTATGTTTTAAATTTCTTGTTTTAGAAATAGAGAATAAGCTCATCAAACGACTTAATCTTGACGGATAGTAGCTTAGGTAGAAAAATAAAAGAGTTCAACGAGTTTAATATGGACTCTTGGAAGGAATAAGGATAGGATTAGATAGTTTTATTTATTTGTTTTCAAAATAAAATGTCAAAGAGTTTGCTAGTTCAAATGCCCCGAAAAGGGAAGAAAAAGTGCTAAGACAAAGTAAGATTGGGTAGTTAGAATCTTTGTTTGAAGAAATTTCATGTTGCAGATTGATAAGGTTGTCCTTTTCAGAAAGATTACTTAAGAAAGAAGAAATCTACCCAATGGATAGGTACAGTCTACTAAAAGCAGAGATCTATAACTAAGGTTTTGGACACCTAAAAGGACATTTGTCCTTCCCAAATGAAGCCATTGTTAGTCATCCATAATTTTGACTTTATCCAAAGATTACTAAATGTAACAAACCCAAATTTCTAGAACAAAATTACCCAGAACACTTGATGAGTTCTAGAAATCTCACTCTTTCTCATCATTTCAAATCCGTTGATCCCTTTGAAATATTCATCTATTTTTAAGTAAAAATATTATCTTGTTGTTCCTTAGCAACGCGTTCATACTTCGGTGATGTTCCCTAAAAGTGTTGTTCCTTAGCAGTTGTTGTTCCCTAAGCTTCTGCAGCTATCCATTTTTCCCAGAATCCTCAAAAACACTGCGGAGCAAAAGAAATTTGTATGTAGGCAATTTTCCATCATTTGCTAAGCCCAATTCATTCTTTTCCCTTTCCCATTTATCCTCCATTTTACCTAAAAAACCCCTCCAAACCATCATAACCCCTTTATATGGTTCAAGAAAAAACCTCTTTAAACTAATAAACTCACTATTGTTTTGGTTTAAAACACCCCTTTTCACCTATCAGAACTTCCAATTTGGCCTAAAAACCCATTTTCGGGCCTAAAAACGATGTTTTTTATAAATAAAGGTAAGCCCCCAAGGGCTTAAAAACTTTGGCCCCTTTCCTCCATATGTCCGAGTGCTACATGACCAGCGCCCTAAATCTATGTATAGTAAGCCTTCCCTCTATAAATCCACTTTTTTCTTCGTAAATTTCTCCCACCTTTAATGCGATTAGCACCTTACCCTTAGCCCCTGGTCACATATTCCCCCACGGGACCATGCCCCGGTGCCTAGTTATTAGCCCTCGTCGCATCGGAATCCCCTTTTTCTCCCTCCCCTTGTCTTTTTTCTTACTATTTTACCGATTGCTAGATGCGATAAGCCCCGCCCACACCTCGCTCTAGGTCCCTCTTGCTCCATCCATAGGACCACTCCTAAAGCCCTTGCCTTAAGACCCCTCCCCTTTTTCTTTCACCCCATCTTGCTTTCTCTCGATCTATTCTCGACCATAGATCAAAGGCCTTAGGCCTAGATTCGAAAGCTGACTACCATGTAACCCGATCATTTACACCCCGGCAGATCAACCACCCCGCTACCAAACAAAAGCACTTACATCACCCGCACGCCCACCTTCCACCTGAGCCGCCGAGTCCAATCCTGCAGGCACCCACCTAGTTTCCACTAATTCCTCGCTCGTGCACCTTTCTCATCGCGTTGCTCTCCCAGGCCGTTGGATCCACCCCTTCTCATCCAACGGTCGTTATCACATATCGCACGAATTTCTACATCCAAGGTTTAACAACCAAAAGCCGCACGAGACCGGTGGTATTCACGGAGGACGCGTGGTGCGATATAATTAGTTGCGTTCCCTCCGAGCTAAACCACTTACCACTCATTGGTCGTAGCAGCGCAATGGTTTTCCAAAACCCTTATGCTCATTTTCGTGCCAAAATTCTGTTAAACCCACATTTTTTCACCCTTCGCCATTAAAATCCTTCCACTCCATGCATTAGCCTCTCTACAACCTCCTATGTGACCTCACGACGTATTTTAGACCTGTGGATTTTTATTAACGTTTTTATTTGTCTTGTTTGAGTTGGATAAGCGGTTTTGAAAGGTTAAAACCCTCCAACGATCCATAAAGGGACGAACCAAGAAGTTACGACCTTTGTGGTGTGAACGAGGGACCGAATCATGAAGAAAGGGAATTGCCGAGTTGAGTTTTACCATGGATTCGATCGGTGTTCTACCAGGCAACATTTTACATCATCAAACCCTCGACATCTAGCAAGCACTGTCCACAATAGCAAAAGGAAAAAAAACACTATAAATGCATTATAAAGGCTTAGGCGAAATGGTGCCTTAGAACGAGAATATTAAAACCTAATCAAGGTTTTAAAGGCACTGAAGTTAATAGACAAAGCAGTTGCACAAAAAAGAAAAAGAGATATAGGTAGAAAAATAGAGCATCAAGATATAAAGACGGACGAGAAGATTTAAAGGATTAATTAGCGAGATCAAGGCTAAAGGTCTTAAAAACATAGTTTTGATGATAAAAAAATAAAGGAAACTTAGGCTTAAAGATAGCCTAGGATACATCAAAGGGGCAATTATTCACTTAATAAATCAAAAGTGACACCTTTTCACTTACTTTATACCTCAAGAGGAATTAGCGGTTAATGCAGAAAAGATATTTTAAAACTCTCAGTTATTGTAAAACTGAGAAGAAACCTCAAAGTCAATCTTTTTCGGCTATTTTTATCCTTAGGAAGTAAATAATTTAATACACGGAAAGTAGTTGAGAAACATTCCTACCTTATGCCTTGCATGGTTTTTAAGGATAAGTGCATTTACGTGTCATTAATAACATTTTTAACCCTTGATAGTTACCTGCTCATTTGCGGTATAAATATTGCATTCGAACTCATTGTATTGTGGGAATTTGATAACTCTTTGAAGTAATACATAGTTATAAGATTAATAAATTGATGTCTTGGAACTGTGGATGTTTTTGACTTTGTTTGTGGATGGAGAAAGCTGCGTCATTGGATCACGAGCTTGGATGTTGGTGAAGTATTCTAAATTGTTTAATGTTTTTCATGTTTTCATTAAATTTTTTTCATCATCTCTTGCTTGTAGTAGAGTAAAAGTTTTAGATTAGAAATGTCACCTAGAAGCACCTTAGGCTTGTTTGCTCTTCCACTGTCTTTATGTTTTCATGTTCTTGAATGTTTGATTGAGTAGTTTCCTAACCCTTTTTATTGTAAGCTTTGTTTATTTCAAAAATAGTTCAATACGGTTGCCCTCGAAGATGATTTATGGTTTTCCTTGCTTCTTGTTGACATTCTTCCAAAAAAAAGTTGTTTCTGAAGTCTCCTTTCAAAGTACCATTGTCCAAAGTCTTGCCAAGAGGTCTATTTGTTCTTTCCCTTTGTACTTGCTCAAATAATTGTTTTTGAGAGGCCTTTATAATGTGATCCTCGATGTTTGGGAGTTCCCTCTTCTATGAATGCGGTTATTTGTGAATCTTAAATGTTTTCTTATCCTTGAGAGTGAAATCTTTGATGAAATAGAGCGTTCCTCGACTCTTAGATTTCATTTTAAAGTTTTTCTTGAGGTTGTTATTTGCTAATGTGTAAATTGTAGAATTCATGGTTAATACATGCATAAAATACTTCTTCATGTTCAAATGATGCTAAGTCCCTTTGTTGAAGAGTACATATAGTTAATGATTCTATTAGCGCCCTTAGTTCTACTTTTCATTCTAAAACCTTGATGTTCATTTCATTTCACACGAAAACTTTGTAGATCAACATCCAAGTTAAGATTTTCCCTTTGATAGCCCTAATTCATCTACAAACTTGTTACAAACTTCCATTTGACTCCATTTCCCAATGACTTAGAGATTTCCCTTTTCTATAAATGTTTTAGATCATCATGTCCTATGAAAACAATCAAACAAACTCATGCTCAATAACTAGCCTAAAATCAACCCTTTACAAGCAAACAAGTCATATCTTTGCAAAAAAAATTGAGAGATCCCTCTGCGAGACTAGGAGGGCTAGATCCTAGGCTACGAAATCGCTTATATGTTGCCTTGTCATTTGGTTTACCAATCGGCCAAATCACAGGGGCCCAACCAATAAGACGATATTTTCATACAAAATGGGACGATTGTTGGTATCCCTTTATCTTTCAATTGGGACACTATGTCCATTACATTAAAAAAAATATGGGATTTCCACGGACATATTTCAAAAATACAACACCTTGCTTTGATATCCAAACATAGTATTCATCATTCTTCGTGAACTACGTAAATTACTAGAGCTACTTCCATGACTTGGGTTATTTTCGGGAATGTTTTGTTCATGGTGTTGATTGTTTTCTTCTTCTTCACCTTCCATCTACAAACCTAAAATAAATTGTAATGAGTGTATATACATTGGTGAGAATAATGAAAATTTCAATGTATCAACGCCATCAATGTAAATCGAAAAGAAATGACGTACCATAGCAACAATTGACTAATAAAATATACACATTCTTTCAAAACCATGTACCATGCCATCTTTCAAAATTTCATCTGTAGCGCGATTCATACTTTGTTTCTGCCAAGTTTTATACCCATAATAAATCATATATTTAATGTAAAAGTTTTTGTTCGTAATTATAGATGAGAGCTAAGTAAAACAAGTTCGATAGATGCTTACAAATTCCACGATTAATTTATGATATGCCAACATATACTCACAACCCATATTTAACCAAATTTAAATCAATTCGTCGATGGTTCTTCTTTGTATGTTGCTTTGTTTGAAGACATTCAATGATGATTTTTGTAAAAGCAGCTTAAAATACAAAAATGAAATCTACTTAAGTTGTTATAAGGAAGTAACAATTACTCACAAACTTGGTTATCAGCCTTTTCTTCCTTCTCGTCATGTTTTACGTATTTGAATGGGTTCCATTTTCTTTTCTATTCTGCAAGAAAATTCTTGAAAATTAATATTTAATTCTAAATTGTTTATTTATTGTACCTAATGATCGAAAAATTCAATGATTACATATTACATTTGAAACAAGTTGTTGTTGAGATGGAACCTCCTACGATGAAATTTTTTCCATTTCTTTAACCATCTCCTTGTACACCTTTTTGGATATTCCTACTGGCATATTTATAATATCATCTCATTTATCTTTTGAGATTTTCATAATCTTCCTGAAAATGTAACATGAAAATAAAATATTTAATTTTTATATTGATATATGAAAAGTAAATATAACAAAAGTGATATCTATAAATAATTCTAGACAAACACTTAAAAGAATATTACTTTTTCATTCCTTCTTTTTTGTTGTTGTACATTTTTGCTATTAAAAGTCTGACATGTCTCATTGATCAATTCTCCGGAAACTATTCCTGTGGTTTAGATAAAATTTGGTTCTTAAAATCATTGGATTGTTTTTTGTATTGTAAGTGGAAAGAACGTCTATACATTCGTTCCACTAGATCCCTCAAACTTTTGTAAAAGTTTTTCCCCCTTTCATTAACCTCCAGCACCACTCCCGAGATGAGCTAAGGAGAAATTCATTTTCATTTTCATGTTCTATTTTTCTCTTTTCTTAGAAACAACATTCCTTTTACGAGTTGTTGGTCCCTTTGTAGAACATTAAACATATGCGAATTAATAGATTGTTTGACACATGTTATCTAATAATTTTAAGTATATTATTAATGATAATTAAAAAAATAAAATCATATTGGATTGATAGTATTTTTTTATTCACCTAATTCATCCTTTTTGCGACTTTTCCATCAAGCTTTTACGCTCTTAAGTCTAGATAAGAAATAATCTTATCAAGCTTGGTCATTTTGTGGCTCTTGCACTTGATACACGGTAAATAATACATATTAGTTGAACTTACATATAGTTCAAAAATAATATTTTTATAAAGAATTTACAAAACTTGCCTTTTTAGTTTTCAGTGTGTTATCGGTGTTTTATTTACTTTTCTTGTTAGTCATTTCTTTATCAATACGGAAACCTATATTGTATCTTTCATCAATATATTTATAAATAAATTGTCAACTTTCGGTAAAAACTAAATCTCAAGAAACCGGTGCACCTTTCATGTTGTACGCACAAAGTTGGTGCATGGGGTATTAGAAACGCCTTTGTAAAAAACGATATAAAGAGACCCGTATGGTGCATTGGGGTATTATAAACGCACCGCACAAAGTGTGTCAGCAGGTACGGTGCTATCCTCGTAACATGGAACAGGTGCCCTATTTTAGATATGGCGCCTTGATTTTAAAACAATTGTTTTCAATTTTCTTACTACAGTACTTGCGTGGTGCGCCGGGTTGCGAAGTTGCAGGTAAAAAAAATCCATTTCTTCCAAAATTACGCAAGGGTCGAATGGATTGGGATCCAACTATACAGGTATTCTATGGGTTGGATGTCAATCTAAATTGAAAATCCCTAATTCTAAAATGAAACAAGGAGAAAAGAAAGGAAAAACAAAAAAATGAAGGGTTAGGGTAAAAATGGATGAAGCTGCAGAAAAAAGTAAAAAATAATCAAATTTAATCACGATATGGTTTAGAATTCTATGATATGAGTTTGAATCCCACCCCGAGTTTTGGTTTACGATTGTACGAATAGTTTGGTATTTAAACATATAGTGCCCTCGTGCTCTCTTGCTCAGGTATGTCTCTTGCAAATTTTTGGCTGAAAATTTTATTGAAAATAGTGAAATAATGAAAAAAATTTAGTATTTAAAGAATTATTTTATGAAATTAAATTTTTAAAGAAAATATTTTTTCCGCCCATTTTTCAATTTGCGCTTTTTTTTTCATAAATAAAATAAGTTTAGCTTTTTTTATTTGTGTTTATTATCTATTAATGGTGCATCACTTAATATCACCGCAGGTGCGTCGTTTAATAACAACTTTGGGTGCGGTAAATAAAAATGCACCGGTGCGGTTATGTGTACATTAGCATCGATTTGTGTTTAAGGCACGAAATTACTTTTTATAGGTTTGTACACCAAAATTTAGTGAACTCCAACCATAGGGGTGAAATTAAATTAGAATTGAGAATTGGAATTGGATAAATTCTTGATGGAAATAACTATTCTTCCAGTGCATTTTTTATTGAAGGAGGTCCCAGATTATGTGGAGAGAATGCAATGTGGGGCATGTGAAGATGCAATACTATAGGGCACAGGTGGGTAATTATGGCATGTGAACTTGAGCTGTAATTAGCACTTAACTATTTTCAGCAATACGTCTTAGAATATATTAGGATAAATGGATAGCTTTCTTCGATAATTAAAATTACATATAATCTATAGAGAATCAATCCTTAGAGATGGTGTAATTGATATGAGGGATAGGAAATTTTTCATCTACCCCATTATTTTGAGATGATGACTAGCCCATTTTTTTAAGTAGGTTTATTGAAGTTGTAGAATATTTTAGTTTTTAGACATGTTGGAAATGTACATTCCATTGTGAAAATATTTGGGCTTCATTTCTTTTCAAAACTACACCTCTTCTTCTTTGAAAAAGAAACTTGAACACTACATAACCTCCAACAAGAAAATGTGCCCCATGATCTTTCTTGCTCATTTTAGGATTCCTCCTCCATCTTGGCATCCAATTTTCCTCTTTTCTCCTTTTGTACTTATCTTGATCTTATCAACATTTATACAATCTATATTTTGCAAAAAATCGACCTTGAATGTTACGGGAGCAATGGCAATGAGTCATTCATTACGCATTTGTTAGCGAGAAGAAAATTTTGATTTTCGAATAGATGATGCAATTATTACATGTGGAGGCAATGGTTTCCCATAGAAAATGAGTATAGGGTTGAGCGGAGGAAAGACATTCTTGTTGAGATTGCAACAAGATGAGGAGCTTAGTGGAAAGAAGTCGCCTTCACTAAGTGGGCCCTTGAGAAGCTATTTTTGGCGCAAAGTCTATTTTTAGAATATGTCTATTTTTAGACATATGGATCATGTTCTATGGTGCACGGGATGCTATTTGTGGATGGTTGGTCAAGTCGGAAAAAATAGATGGACTTCTATTTTTAGACATCTTAGGCGGAATCTATTTTTAGATTGCTAGTCTAAAAATAGATATATTAAATATTATTAGCTCTTAATAATATTTAGACTCTAAACATTATCTTATTCTCTTGGAACGCAGTTTGATGCTGGATGTGGCACATGCGAGTGGCAGATGGAATTACACTATTCCTAGGAGTTTCGTGAAGCTATTGCACAGAGGAACTTCGGATAGAACTCATGTGACGAGTTTGGTGGAGTTGATTGAGGGAGTTAATGGAGTTGTGTTTTAGTTTAACTAATCTAAACATAGTTGAGCTATTTGTCTTGATTAAAATAATTGATACAATTAGTGAGAGTGGTGTGAATTAATTATTAATTAATTCACTAATTATAAACTCATAAATCCGCCAAAAGAATGCATCGATTAACTTGATTGCATGGACGGTTCGGTGGAGACCGGTACGGAAATAGGTGAAAAGACGAGTTAACTATCGATTTGTGACTATCTTGTTGCGATTTGAAACACACGGATCGGTGGAGTAACCCATGAAGATTGTGCGGTTCAAGCCAGGTGGTTTATCTATATAAAGAGGCCATCCCATAGCATTGAAACATACGATAGAGGTTGGCTATCAAGTAGCAAAAGGTTGGAGCATGAGTTTTTCTAGATCTAGCTTGATAGTGTGTAGCAATTGAGGGTTTGTATGAGAGCTTGAAAAGAGCTTTGTACTATGATTGTTACATGATCTCCATGACATGTAATATCTGAGATAGTTGGGGTTTTCAACTTTAAGCTTTCCCATTAAATCTTGTGTTCATATGTGTGATTGTTCGTGGTTTTAATGTGTGCATGCAATTGATTTTGTTTACGTATGATGATCAATGGTAGAAGAGATTATGTATTATGCATGAAGCTAAAATAGTGTGTGATAAAGAGAATATCGGTGAATAATATATATCGGTTATTCAAATTTCTACATGGTATCGAAGCTATATTGATCGTGGAGCAATTGTAAAATGTTGAAGCGGAGTTGAGTTTTATACTGGTGGAATTGGGTACAAGCCGGTGTTCTCTTGATGTAAAGTTGAGATGTCTTTCAACGGATTGCGATTGGAGTATACCCCTTGAGGAAACTTAGATTATATTGCATGGAAGGACGGGATTGAGGTGGTGCTAGATGACAATGGGTTGAAGGAGTTCATAGATCTTGAAGTTCCAAAGCCTACTTCTGGTGATGCTGCCATACTTGGCTTGGCATGGCAAAAGAGAAAATGACAAAGTGTTGAAGGATTACGATTTGGAGGCATGAAGGATCACATAGTGTCCAACACCATGGTAAGGCTTCTCCATTCTTGATGTGGAAAGCCTTGACGGGGTATTCCAAAGCGAGAGCGGCCGAGGAGGAAGTTGGCGTAAAGGACAAACGGGAACATAAAGATGGAGAAAGGCGAACGGTGCTGCCAAGTACCTCACGAAGTTCACCCAATGCGGGGATGAGGTGGGAAGTGTGGGGAGTGACTATTGATGAGGACTTGGTGAGCTTGGCTCTCCTTGGGCTTCCAAAGAGTTGGCATTCCTACGAGGACTCTGTCAATGGCGGGGAGAAATTGCCGAGGATGGGAGAGACTTTGGTCGGATCTTGTGCAAGAGGAGATAAGGCGAGAAGTACCGGATGGATCTTCATCAAAAACATCGATGAAGAGAATTGCACTTTGGTACCTTAGAAGCAAAGAAGGGAAAAATCAAAGAAAGCTTCTCAATCACGGTGCGAAAGGCAAGAAGCGAGGACATATCCAGGTGAAGTGCTCGCATGCCCAACATGGACATTATGCCACAAATTGTCCACGAGAAGAAGAGAAAAATAAGAAGGAGTTTGCTAAATTTATGGTGAGAGGCTACTAGCCTCACCGGTTTGAGCTAGATTTTTGCGATCGCATGCTTGGTTTCAAGTGTGACGGGTTCGGTGTGGTTTACGGGCAGTGGTGCGTATTTTTACATGACAGGAGATAGAGATTTGTTTCATGATCTGGATGAAAGATCTTGGAGTGCACATCGAGATGGGCGATGATGGTAGATAAAGTGCGCAGAGCGGGTATCGGTACCATTTCCTTTGAGAGGGATTAGTGAAGCCCTTCAAATTGAAGGAAGTGATGCATGTTCTAGGATTGAAGAAGAATCTTATCTTTCTGTGGCGATGTTAGAAGACAAGGGATATGATGTTGTCTTTAGTGAGGGAAAGGCTTTCACAACGCCGGTAAGGCAAGCGGCAAAACCGGAGGATAGGGGTTCAAGTTAAGAACCTTTATCAATTGCAGGTAGATGGTTGCGCAGCAATGGCATGCAAGGCGAAGGAGTGAGCGGCGGGATGATGAGTTGTGTGGGGTGGATACCTTCGGCATGGAGCTTTGAAGATGTTTACGTGATTTCTACGGGCTTCTAAGGGTACTCTTGCTGATCGGATCGATTGCAGGGATGTACCTTAAGGAGAAATTTGTGAAATCCACCTTTCACGGAGAAGGATAGTCACGCCATGACGATCCTTGAGAGAATTCACACGGATGTGTGTGGACCTTTCTCATTAGCTTCGACGACCAAAGCTTGAATTGCTAGCTGATATTTGTTGATGATTTTTCTCGTAAGTCTTGGATCTTCTTCATGCGAGAAGAAGAGCGAGACATACTCAAAGTTCTGTGAGTTCAAGGCAACGGGTTGAGAAAGAATCGGGGACGGTGAAGGCTCTTGGAGCGACAATGGTGATGAATTCATCTGCGAGTGAATTCGGGACTTTGCGACACGAGGAAGAATTCGAAGAGAGCTCATAGCACCTCCTGTACAGTGGGAATGGGGTTGCTAAGCGGAAGAATAGAATGATCGTGGGTCGCGCACGAGTGATGTTGCATGATCGGGGCCTACCCATACACTTGTGGGCGGAGGCATGCAATGCGCCTATATGTACGGAGCCGTTGTCCTCATGGATACTTGGCATGAGTACACCCGAGGAGGCGTTTTTACGGTAAGAGCCACGATATTTCCCATTTGAGGATTTTTAGTTCCACTGTTTACATTCATGTAGCGGATATCGGGGGAAAGTTTGGGCGGCGTGGAGGTTGGGATATTGTGGGGCACATTGATACACCCCACAACTATCGTGTGTATTTCCGGACGGTCGCAAAGGCTTGTTGTGCGATAGGATATAAAATTTCGGAGGAGAAAGCCATGTAGTGTTCAGCTTGAGAGGGAGCCACACTTGCATGCGGATGAGGCTATTGGTTCCTAAGGATCGGCCTCGGGATATGGATCGGCCACGAAGAGGAGGTTCATGGAGTGGAAGAGACCACTCATGCGAGCGCCAACCATCGAGAGGTGAAGGCTTCCGGGGCGAGCGGCGGCAGATGCGAGAGAAGGTTGTAGGACCACCTACAACACGGTGCGAACGAACGGAGTCACCGGGCCAGTATCTTGGACACATGGCTCTTATGAGCAAGTGTATCGTGACGAGCCATCCTCTTTCGAGGAAGGCTTGTGGAGGACCCTGCATGGGTAGATGCCATGGTGGAAGAGTACGATTCGATTGTCGAAACGGTGCATGGGAGATTGTCTAGGGGCCGGAGAAATCGATGGTGGGTTCGAGATGGATCTACAAAGTGAAACGAAGCCGACTAACGAGTGTGGAGAAGTACAAGGCAAGATTTGTTGCCGAGGCTTTTCACGGATTGAGGGGATCGATTATGAGAGCCTTTACACCATGCCAGGTATTCTTCCATACGAACGATTCTTGCTCTCTCGGCGCGGACGGTGCTTCTTCCATGAGATGGATGCAAGGCGCGTTCCTCAACGGAGTCATTGAGGAGGAGGTGTACATAGAGCGGCCCGAAGGTTTGGATGCGGCGTTGCATGTGTGCGGGCTCAAGAGAGCGTTGTATGGGTTGAAACAAGCACCTCGTGCTTGGTACATGGATGAAGCAGTTATTGCACCGGAACTTGGATTCTCGAAAGTGAGCGGATCCGAACCATACGATTCTGGTGGAGGGTAAGTTGCTGATCATTGTACTTTATGTAGATGATTTGATTCGACAATTGATAGTGGTGATACTCTCATGCAAGGATGATCTTGCAAAAGAGTTTGAGATGAAGGACTTGGGCCTCTTCATTATTTCACGGGATTGGAAATTGTGACCTTGATGATGGACTATTTTTTCTCGGGGTAAGTATGCCGAGGAGATATTGGAGAAGTTCAACATGCATGCCAAGCCTGTTGATACTTCTCTTCACACGAGTTGGAGGAAGGAGGGATGCTACTTCAACGAGAGGTAGTGGATGCCAGCATTTGTCGGCCGGTTGGTGGGGTCGCTTATGTATACGGTCAATAAACGACCCGGAGTATATGCTATGCGATTAACCATCTTTCACAAGCTATGGTTAAGCCTACCAAGCTCTTACGGAAGCGGGGCAAGCATGTATTGCATTATCTCGAGCACATCGGGATGGATTGTGGTACGGACGGGAGGATGAGGTGAGGCTATGTGGCTTCACGGATGCAGTTAGACAGGGAGCCCGACGGATAGAGAAAGAGCATATGCAGAGGGGATTTTCAATATCGGGTCGTGGCGGTTATTTAGTACGGTAGGAAGCGAGAGATCCGTGGCACTCGATTCGGCGGAGGTTGAGTATGTGACAAGCTTGGTTGCATGCGAGGCTATATGGATGAGGAAGATCACGAGTCGAGTTGTTCGGTTCACACTACATTAACATCCGGTATCATCATATCGGGTGTGTGTGCGGCGGAGAATCATGTTACTTTCCTTACATTCCTACGGAGGATCGGGATGTGATATCTTGATGAAGGTGCTCACCCGGGGGAGCAAATTCGAATACCACATGGGTAGGATAGGGGTTGCGAGATAATCCTTATCTATTGAGAGGGAGTGTTGAGATTGCAACAAGATGAGGAGCTTAGTGGAAAGAAGTCGCCTTCACTAAGTGGGCCTTAAACTATTTTTAGCGCAGAATTATATTTTTAGACATATGGATCATGTTCTATGAGTTGCGGGATGCTATTAGTGGATGGTTGGTCAAATCGGGGAAAAAAATAGATGGACTTACGTTTTTAGACATCTTGGGTGGAATCTATTTTTGAGTTGCTGGTCTAAAAATGAATATGTCAAATATTATTAGCTCTTAATAATATTTAGACTCTAAACATTATCTTATTCTCTTAGAACACTTCGGTTTGATTCCTGGATGTGGCACATGCGGTGTGAGGAAGGAATTGTTTATTCCTAGGGTTTTAAGTGAAGCTATTGCATGAAGACTTCAGTTAGAACTCATGTGACGAAGGTTTGGTGGAGTTGATTGAGGAGTTAATGGAGTTGTGTTTAGTTTAACTAATCTAAACATAGTTGAGATATGTTGTATTCGGTTAAACTAATTGATACAATTAGTGAGAGTGGTGTGAATTAATTATTAATTAATTCACTAATTATAAACTCATAAATCAACTAAAGAATGCATCAGTTAACTTTAGTGCATGGACGAGTTTCGGTGGAGACCGATGCGGGAAATAGGTGAAAGAGCGGGTTAACTATCAATTGTGACTATACTATTTTATTTTCAACACACGGAGATAGGTGGAGTAACCCATGAGGATTGCGCGAGTTCAAGCCGGAGTGGTTTATCTATATAAAGAGGCCATCCCATAGCATTGAAACATGCAATAGAGGTTGGCTATCGAGTAGCAAAAGGTTGGAGCATGAGTTTTGCTAGATCTAGCTTGATAGTGTGTAGCAATTGAGGGTGTGCATGAGAGCTTGCAAAGAGCTTTGTACTATGATTGTTACACCAGTCTCCATGACATGTATAATATACGAGATAGTTGGGGTTTTTAGCTTTAAGCTTTCCCATTAAATACGTGTTCATATGTGTGATTGTTCATGGTTTTAATGTGTGCATGCAATTGATTTGTTTATTTACGCATGTGATGATCAATGTTAGAAGAGATACATGTTATGCATGAAGCTAAAATAGTGTGTGATCGAGGAATCTCGGTGAATAATATATATCGGTTGCTAGATTTCTACAGTGCAAAATGGGCTGTGCATTAGCGTTTCCAGTGGGGAATCCAATTGTTGTGAAGGTAATCCCTCTACGGACGGAGAGGCAATCCCACTAGCCCTAGGGTGGGTCTAACCTTGAACAAACAAGCTATTCTTTGTTTCTAGTTCACGAATAGACGGAGATAAATGGACTTACCCAAATCTACACTATTGTCAAAAGAGTAACCGCCTCTCGCTCTTGCTTTGCTTGAGATCCACAGTCCACATGTAGTCATGCTCGAGCACCTACACATACACAAGAAACAACGGCTTCGGAAACACAACACACCAATAATTCCATTCATAACCATTAGTTAGTCGAAAAATAATAAACCTACCGCATTTAACAAACAAATGCTATACAATACAATGAGTGGAACCAAAACAATAGTCGAGTATATTGATGAATAAAAGGAAGAAGTACAACCAAGCTTTGACGTCGCGGTCTCCTCCGGCGGTTCAAGTGGGCGCATCTCACGGCACGTTGAAGATTTAGATGGGGGCTCTCTCTATGGGTTCTCTCGGTTCTACCTTCTCAATAGCAATTATTTAGCTATAGTGTAATCCTCCAAGTTCGGCTCTTGGACTACATGTTCAACTAGATTTCATAAGGGAGAAGGCACATTTTATATAGAGGAGAGGAGAGGTTAGGATCCCTATAATTGTGGAAGGAGACCTATCTTAAAGGAGGGTTCAAGGGAGGTGAAGCTCTTTGCCTAAAGAGGGAGATCCGTGGTGATCAACTCAACCACTTCCGGTGACTCATCCACCGAGCTAGTTGGAATGAAACCTCCACCTCTATTTAAAAAAAAAAATCCTAAAACATCTCGGCGCGGGCACTACATTGGACGAGCACCAAGTGGCACGCTCCTAGTGAAAATCTTCCACATTGGCATGAGGGGTGGAGAAGTGGTTACTAGGCGCGAGGCCAAAACAAGGGTTTTATGCTTTTTTGAGGAAATTTCCAACGGAGAAATGATGTCCTTATGCGAGAGGATGCAAAGAAGGTGTTTGAAAAGTATGGCTTTGCTCAGTCACGGGAATGTACCTCCAATGTACGGGATGGGGGATTTCAAGGACGAGTGGGGGGAAAAATGTTATTATATGAGATGCCCCCTAAAGGATGAGGTCGAGAGAGAGGAGGGTAGGAAATGATTTAACGGAAACATGTTCAACCCAAACACTCTTTTAATGCCGAAAACACCGAGTAAAAATACAATGATATCTATGATACATGATATGTGGTATGGGCGCAACCATCCGCAATAGAGTACATAAAAAATTAGATCGAGGTATGGACGCAACCATCCGGCAATAAGGATCAATAAATAAACTCAGTAATAATTACAGTATCGATCGGAAAGTCATGTAATAGAGTCATAATAATCCACAAAAGAACCCGCAACACAGTTTCATCGGACAAAAACCGGGGTCTTGCCACTCCCATCTCGACCCAAACAAAGTACAAATTAGGAGCATGCGAATAGATGAGTTGAAGTCAAACATGCACGAATAAGTACGATTACTAGCCAATGATGAAAGATGTTAACGGACGCGAGAGAAACCACCAACAATGACAATGGCTCTCAAGGTACAAGAGGTACAATCCATGGAATGTGAGTAATGATGCGGCATCGAACACCCGGTATCACCCGGTCGAAGGTCAATGATGTAGACATGGCATTGGATGCGAAGAACCGCGCAAGTAAGGCATGCAAGCTCCAAGGTACTGAAGGGTCTCTGAATCGGTTACGGATAATGAGCCGAAGTCGACGAGGAAGTGACCTGGTCGAAGAAAGGGCCATAATGTTTCCCACATCATCGACACGAAATAGAGGAACATGATGTTGGTGAATCGGAACCAACGAGAGAATCGAGAGGGAGGTTAGCTGCCGGAGGGTAAACTTCTCTTGAACATATCGGTGGCACGGCGGATTTGGCGGTATTTTACATCAAGTGATGCGAGGTCATGATTATGTGGCAAAGAGTAGGCGAGAGGTCAAAAGAGATTACCCAAACCCATGAAGGAAAAAAATGACGAAATGAGATGTCCCCAACCGACACGAATGCGAGACGAAGTGCCATGTTCAAGAGCAACATACTACCAACATAACTAAAATCTGGTTCCATTTTCCCCACCATTTTTGGCAAGTACCTCTTTATTTTTACACAAGCTTGAAGAGAGATGGCATATGCTTGTCGTATAAGTTTTCCTTCGGAAAAATCCAACCTAGCACATTTACGAACGGGAAGGAGGAACTCGGGTAACGTCATGGTGGTAATTCCCGATGTCAACAAGATTTAACGAGTCTAACAAGGAGAACTAGAGCATCTTTTCATGTTTAGAGAATTTGAAAAGAAGGCGGAAAATAAAACTTGACATGGCCCTTTTCGTAAATAGTCTCTCGGATCCGAAGAAGGTAGAAACCAATGTCTAAAAGAACCTCTTAGTCGCGATAGGTTAGTGTTCTTGCCATAAATAATCCATCCCAACCCAAGGGTAAATGTATCTTTGGGTAGATATCATTTCATAGCCATTTAACGAGTTCAAAACGACAAGAGTCTTGACAATATTTTCAATTTTTGAGAGTCGGAAAAGCGGCGAAAAGATGACTCCACATGGAGAACGAGTGAGTATTAAGGGTAGCAATTGGTTACGATAATGGTATGGCCACTCGGAGAACAAGTAAAGTTAAGAGGTGGCTAACAAGACCACTCATTGCGGCGGTTCCTTGGGAATGGGTAAAACAACCGAGTGAAAGCGTATGATCGACGAGTAGATAGTGATGATGGAATGAGAACCACCAAAGGCGCATTTGGGAAAACGAAGTCGATGAAATGGCAATCACGAGAGGTAAAATAAGAAGGGTTTCATTTTTACACAAGCTTGAAATCGGGAAACTCGCCGAGGTTGGTTTCATTTTTACACAAGCTTGAAACTTTGATGGCTTGTGCTTGAAAAACATGGAAAAATAGGCATGCCCCCGAGTGGTGACTCAATTCGAGGTACATGCCCCCTAAGCTTCGGTCCATATGAAAGGTAGATGGAGTGAAGGTTCACATTACAAGATCAAGAAAAAGACTCGTAGGATTTTACGAGATTATATCAAAGACTCGAATTAAACGGGAACGTGTTTCATTGTTTTAACGAGAGTTGACACATTAAAAGAACTATCCTCGTACGCTAATTCATTTTTTACCGAGTTGACATAGAAGACAAACTATCCTCAAGACATCTTGTTTCATTTTTTAGGAGCTTGACACAAGGAAACGAACTATGCTCCAAACATCTTGTTTCATTTTTTAAGGAGGTTGACACAAGAAAATAGACATACACGAACATCTTGTTTCATTTTTAAGGAGCTTGACACAAGAAAACAGAGCGTGCTCATTACAACTCATCATGTTGAATAAAGTCATGGTGTCCAAGAGTTCTCATTCGATGGGAGGGCAACATCTCGGAAATCGGGACCCAATGCTGACACACGATGCCTGATAGGTGATATCCGCCGAATGCGGGCATGGGACGGGTAACCACATAATTAACACACGCGGGAGGACTGCTTAGACGGATAAATATCGGGGAAGGGAGGATGGTGGGTTAGCTACCATATCGGGACCAAAGAATGAAAGCTGTCGATGGTCACGATCGGAGCCTTTGTGTGCAAAACACATCATGAAAGATGGAAGAGACAAGTGCTCCCATGACATAAGTATAGACGTGCACAAGAGTAAATTGAAATCCGAGGGCACGGAACAACCATCACGTCTATATGAACGGTTTTCCCCCTCCCAAAGTAATAGGCAACCGAAAGGATCCTAACGAGTATTTGGTTCCTGCGGTAAATGCCATGATTACACGTAACGAGGCACGAGCGGTGGAGAAAAAAAAGCACCTTGAAGACAGGTTGAAGAAAAATACTAATGAATGCCTTCATCTATAATCATACTGGGTACACCCATATTGAAGGCACGTACCATGATCTCAAAAGGCACATAAGAAGGGCGGTATCCTACAATCGAATCCAATCGAAGACGACCAAACTACTTGGAGGGGGTACCATTGAACTCATATTGTCATCCCTTGGTGTTATAGGAACAAGAGGAGCATCCTGCGGAACCTCCATCTTGGGAGGAGGAGAGGAAATTTCTTTAACTACGAGGATGGGAGGATCTTTATCAGGAGTCAGGAATATGAAGAAACAAGAAGAACGCGAGGTATCGAGTCCACTTTCAATCGAAAATACCGAGTGAACCTTAGATGGGGTCGGGTCGACCGATTCCTTCGACCAAAGATGAATCCACGACCATCGTTGAATCAACTAGTAGGGGACTCGAGGAAATCCTTTGGTGCTTGGTCGGAGTAAAGGTGCGAGGGAAATAGTAAGGTTATCCAACACTTTCGTGGCTTCATCCATGTACGAACAAAGGTGAATGGGATGATTCCCTTCACACAAATTATAGGGATTTGTGATCTTACCCTATTTGTTACGAGTCTTATTAGTTCCATTCAAATATGCGCCACCAACATGACTCCCGGAGAAGCCCAAGGCAACGACGCGGACATCTTTAAGCACCTTGGGAATACCGGGGCAATCTCTCGAAGAAGGTGGTCACCTTTTGCACAAATGCGAGGGAATCGACTTTTCATGGAAGGATGGATGGTGTATCACGGGAAGGTTTCTTTGGAACAATAGCTACGGCAGTAGCCTCTCGCTTATATGACTTCTTCTTCTTGGTCTTCTTCTTCTTCTTCTTAGCCGGTAGTTTTAGAATCCGGACTTTCACTAGGTGAAGTAGAAGAGGAGAAGAAATGAGGCGAAGAAGGGGAGAGGACCACCTTAGAATCAACATGATGTTGTTCGAGATGGAGGATATGGTTGAGCAATTCGAACCACTCGGGACCACTTAGGGTTGAAAATAACCACAGGAAAACCAACAATTAACCCGAGGAAGAGACAAAGTCACCATATAAGGAGCATGACATTCCCAAAAAGGAAAAGGACCGGGATTCCCTTCGGAGGGAATTCCTTGGTTGGTGAACTGCGGAAACCTTTCCATCGGAAACAACCCTAAAACAAAAAAACTAAGGAAGATAAATTTAACCGGGAATATTTCGTGGGCGAGTTAATTTTACGGCAATTGAAACCAAATCTGTCATTTCACATACAAGTCGAAAACGAAATGAGTGACTCTATCTCTTTCGGAGTTGAGCTTGAGCGTGAAGGGACAAGAGCTCGATGATCTTTTCAGAATTTAAAAGTGGAGTAAGATCAAAAATGAGCGCTCGGGTAGTCTAGGCAAAAGGGCGGCACGGGTTTCCATGAACTTCCATATACATGAGCGTCAAATGAAAGAAGAATGACCGAGGACGACATCACGTGCATGTAGTCTCTGGAATGCTATGTTCGGTGTATCACGGTTACAAGGCAACGAGACTCGGCTTCCTACGGATAAAAGGATTGCAACCTAAAGGGGTCTCCCTTTATACCCGATGGTACGGGAAGCACAAGTCCATACTAGTGTTGTACGAACGGATAACAGCGAAAGCTGGCTAGGTTTAAGACGTCGGAACACGTCTCTAACTTAGACCACTAAATGTTTCATTAGGTTTCAATGTTTCCTTAGGTTAATTGAAAAAATTTCAAGGTTTATCTTGTATTTAAGTTTCAATTCCAAGGCCTTAACGAATGTTGGATCTCGAAATTCTCTAAATGTAAACTACATTCAAAGATACCATTACATTTTAATGAAAACTATGTACGATAAAGTTAGGATTTTCAAGCGATAGCAAATAACAAGAACATCTGAAACATCCACTATGTTATACGATGCAACCAAATGAAAATGAAAAATCTTTCTAGAATTGTCCAATGCTAGATATGCAAAAATTTCAATTTCAAATGCAAACAGAGAATGCAATATTTTTGTTTTTGATGCAATAGAGCAAACAAAGCACTAAGTAACACGAAAAACAAAGAGGGTGAAACACTAGTTCAAGAATGCTAGTCTCGAGAGTTGAAGTGAAATGACTCCAAGCAACCAAAACAAACACGGCAGCTCAAACTAATGATGCAATCTTTTCAAAGTGAAGAAAAGTTTCCAAAATATGATTATCCTGACGGAGTGCAATCTATGTGGAGTGGCAGAAGAAGAATTTGAATGAAAGATGTAAGAACCATTCAACCAATGCAATCACTCAAACGGATCAAGGGAGTTGAATGCAATCAGAAACGAGGGAAGAAGATAACGGTGAAACAAAAGACTCGAGTTGCATGCGGGGAGGCTCGGCACACCAAAGCACTCGGAAACCCTAAGGATGTTAGTGATACGAATAATGAACGAGAAAAACAACCGAAGGAAACGGAGCCTATCTGGTAAAAATAATCCCAAGCTCCAAAACACATGCAGGAAACAACCCGAGAGGAAAAATCTTGACCAAAAATTCCAAAAAATATTGAACCCAAAAACCTACGGAAGTCGGCGCGACTATGAGGCTATATTCGGTGCGAAACGAGAGGATGGGCGCGGCCCTTTAAAATAGAAACTTGTGCCAATCGGCGCGCAGTGACAGGGAAAAAACCATGACCGGTTTACTAAGGAAAAGGGAAAACTTCAAGGGCCAGAGGAGGTCTAATTTGATCCTGCGAAATTTGAAATGAGGGTCTTAGACTCGGCTAAATAACCAAAAGGCATATAAACAAACCAAAGACCAAAGAAGACCTAATTGGATGGAAGACAAACTCGCCTTTGATCTAGCAATTGTAATTTGTTGTGAAGAAGTAAATCCCTCTGCCAAGCGAGAGGCAATCCCCATAGCCTTAGAGTGGGTCATAGCAACAAACAAACAAGCTAATGCTTTGTTTCTAGTTCTGAATGGACGGGGGAGAATTCGATAGATGGACTTACCGAAATCCTATCTTGTTGTCGTTGAAGTAACCACCTCTCGCTACGCTTTGGTAGATGCAATCCACAAGTTGTCACGCTCGAGACACACACACATACTGAAAACAATGATGATATACAACGTACTAATTCCACTCATAACCATTAGTCGGTCTAAGAAGACTAAACCTACGCATTTAACAAACAAATGTAATACAATATGGTGGAACCAAAACAATAGTCAAGTATATTGATGAATAAAAGGAGAGAACACAGCAGCTTTGGCAATCGCGGTCTCCTCTAGCGGGGTTCGAAGGTGCATCTCACGGCACGTCGGGAATTCGGACGGGGGCTCTCTCTACGGAGTTCCTCTCATTTCTACCCTTCTGTTAGCAATTACTCGGCCTATAGTGTAATCCTCCAAGTTCAACTCTTGACTACATGTTCAGCTAGCTTTCATAAAGGGGAAAACCTGCTGTTTATATAGAGGGAGAGAGAGGAGAAGTTGGGATCCCTATAATTGTGGAAGGAGACCTATCTTCAAGGAGGGTTCCAAGGAGATGAAACCACTTGCCTAAAGAGGGAGATCGAAGGCGATCAGCTCAACCTGGTGACTCATCCCTAAGGTGGTTGGAATGAAACCTCAGCCTCTATTTTTAAAAAACATTCCTAAAACATCTTGATGCGGTAGCATCAAGGCCAATTTTCATTATTTAATTATGTAATAAGGGGTGTGACATTATAATTATTTTATTAATTAAATTATTTTTAAATAAATTAGGAGAGAAATTATAAATGTGAGGATTTTTGTATATATAGTCTTTTAATAATTAAAAGGATATGAGGGAAAATAGAATTAGGTAGCAAATTTAGGGAGTAGGAATTCTATGTACGGGACTTTGTTAGTCCACACTAAAATGAATTTAAATTAGATTTAGTTGTGGATTGGGTGGAGAAATTTGTGGGGTGAAATAAATAGTATATATGTATAAATAGGAGTGTTTTTGTGAGGAAAAACAAAAAGGTTGAGTGTATGAGGAATACGGGGAAGGGTGAGGGAAGGTTCGAGAAGGGCCAAGAGCCAAGAGGTTGCCCAATGTAATATTTGGCTAGAAATTTTATATTTATATCGTAGTTGATTTGAATGGCTCTTTATCCTTCATACTGAAATTTTAATTTGAATGTTTTCATGGTTTTATTTGAAGAAAAATTGAGTATTTTTTTTCGTATTACGTGAAGCATTGAAATTTTATACTTTAGGATCTTCTTTCTAGCGGATACCGACATCTTGTTGGTATTAGAGCTTGTAAGATAACTATTTTTTAAATGCGCAAGTTTGCATGTATATTGTGTGTGCAACCGTGAGTGCGGAGGCTTGTCATCGAGAAGAAATGGATCATAGTCATGAATTTCCATCTCAAAAGCCGTGGTTGAAGTTAAGTTCTGCGATGGGAGAGAGTGCATTGTCATGTGTAAATGCCACGACATGTGGTTGAAAGAACGGTGTTAGCGAGCGTAGTCAAAATCACAAAGAAAACCCCGCGGCCTTTTTAATGCGGATAAGAGATTTGAACGGTCAAGGCGAAGCCCACGACGGTAAGGAACCACGTAACCACCAATGGAAGGGGTTGTGAGGTTTTGCAACATGAAAAAGCCCATGTGCGTTAGTGAACGTGGAAGAATTTTTGCAGAACCCAAACCACAATACGAGCCTTAAACCTGGATTGCATACGGTGTAAAAATCGGCGCTGATG
Source organism: Pinus albicaulis (assembly GCA_034641835.2). Taxonomy (NCBI): domain Eukaryota; kingdom Viridiplantae; phylum Streptophyta; class Pinopsida; order Pinales; family Pinaceae; genus Pinus; species Pinus albicaulis. The sequence goes on from CM076571.1 coordinate 795,803,941, forward strand.
ATTTGTGAGTAAGGACGCGAAAGGATTTGTTCTGTGCCGAGTTATCGCATCATTGAAGAAAGTGAAGAGTCTTGTTAGTAACTATGCATTAGTTACGACGACACGAGAATGCGTGTGAGAAATGAATTTACCGGAGCGGTGAGGATTCTCCCGATTGGGAACAATTCTCGTAGTCCGGATGTATTGGCATTTTGCATCACTCTCGAATTATACTACATATGAGAACAATGTTTTATTTATTTATTTTGTGGAATAAGGTAGAGCATCGAGACAAGTACGTAGCCAGAGATCATCATTGCACAAGGACGAGAAGGTTAAAAGACGGAATTCTTCCCAAATCTCCGGGCATCATAAGTTTGTGATCCTTTGAGATTGTGTGGAGGCTTTGTTGTGTGCGTGGTCAATATACGACGAACGTGAAGCCATTGCGAGAGGTTGCATTGTGTCTTTGTATCAAATAGCATCGTTGAAGGCGGATTCTAACATCATCTTGTGTTGGAATCATAACGTAAGTTGTTAATACATTTTCATAGGTGTTTGTAGGAGATTGACACGAGATTGAAGGCACATTCTACGTTGGAAAAGAGTATGATTATGGTGTAGTGGAGCCACGGGGAAATGTAATTTGTTGGTTCTTCTTGAGATGGAAGAAATGTCGTGTTACCATGGACGTTGCTCGAACGAAGTTGCATAGGTCGGAATGCGAATCTGAAATCTTTCGAGCCGTGACGATAAGTGAGATCAAGGCCACGATATTGCGGTGTTGTCACAAAACCGTGGTAACCAAGGAGTGAAGACCAAAACATTTGTGTCTCGAGTTTGGGTTGGCTTCCAATGTGGAAGCGTTGCTATCTGCGGCATTGAATGTCAAACCGTCGGTGGCCATGCATGGAGGTTACACAAGGTATGATTGATATCTATATGCGTTGTATTGCATATGGTGTGAGAAATTGTTGATATCACATATGCCATGGGAGTTGTAATATAATACACATTGGGAGAACCATAACATTACTTACGGTGGGTTTTTAATTGCATTGAGATGTGATGTGAAGTATGTTAACGTTGAGACCTATACTACATTAACGCTATGTGCATGTGGTCAAATCGAATGAATTATATGGATTCAAACTATGAGCATTGAAGTTGCCATATAGTTTTAATGTAAATTCATGCCATTCAATCATTTGAATGGACTTCATTTGCTAATGATATAGTTGACGGGATCTTAAAAATACCATTTGGAAAGAAATAAATGGTATGGGGTTTGAAGACTTTTACAAAAGGAAAAATTTTGTTGAATTGGAAGGTGTAAGTAGGATTATTTAATTTTCCTACATCATAATGTCTTGAGTTTGGAAATTTGTGAATAACATTTGTGTGGAGTTGGGTGAATGGAAATAGTTATTTTTGAAGATTCGGAATTTTTAGAATTGCGAGAGAATGTATGTTTGATGGAGATTGGACTTTGAGTTTGAAATATGATAGCACATAGAGACACGGTCACAGTGTGAAGATGGACAAGATCACACAAAAGATCTTGAAGGTGAGTTGAAATGTTTTATTTAACCTTTGATTTGAAAATGTTATTTGAAGACTATTGTTGCAGTTACGAGGTAAAATTGAATGGAAAAATGAATGAAAACGTATGGTAATCACAGAGGACATAAGAGAAATATGCATGTTTTAGGAGGTTTATTATGCATAGTATGATGATTTATTACTCTAATGTGGATTCTTCTCACAGAGTTTTGGTTAAGTTATTTTGGACAAAACATCATAGTGGAAAAGAAAGAATTCTTTTGATTGGGCAGTTGAAATATAGTTGCTTGATGTTGTAGACCTTTGTTTTACCATCATGTGATGACATTTAAGGAAGGGATATTCGGGATGAACGTATACGAGTTGTACATCATTCATCAAAGAAGTTTCTTATTCTTTGTACCACGAGGTGAAGAAATGTGAATTGATGTTGCATGGTGTATATAAGTGCGGGAAATGTTTACATTAAGATAGCAGCGAATTTGGCAGTATGCCAGTAATGACGAGTGATAAGATGGCGTAGAGGAATGGAACCCGGAGAGGGTTGATTTTGCAAAAATAAAGGTTTATTCGCTATTCCCATGAAGCATGAAAGTGATACTTCGGGAAGATATTTTTGAACATTAAATATTGAATGGTTTATTTATTTTCACCTTAAAATAAATCTTGGAACACTTGAATTGCAATTTGACTAAAGACTTTTAGTATCATGTGAAATGATAAGGAAAATTGATGATTTTTCATAAGAATGAAATATAAAATAGGGTGAAGATTTACATCCTAAATGTATTAGGGGTGTATGTTTATAACTTCAATTAAGTCAAAATATCCACTATCATTATTATTGGGAAAAAACTGGAAGTGAAAATAGATGTTAGAGTTAAATGAGAGTTTGGATAGCTTGAATTGAGATTGATTATTTTCTACCCAAAATGAAAAATTGGTGTGAAGTCTCAAGTCAAAGAGTCGTAAGATAAGTCAAAATTCTGAATATAATTAGGTGCATGATTAGCGAACACGACACCAAAGAATTGGTTATTTTGTAACACATGTGTGCTAAAGTGTTGTTGAAGCAAATTGTAGCGAAGGTTGTCAAAGATTGGTTCCAAGAAAAACGAAGCCAAGCGCGGGAGGAAGCTACATTTTGATAAGTAACATGTGTGAAGGATTGTGGGAAGTGGATTAAATGAAGTCCACATGTGAAGTGATCCAGGACCTTTCACGAAAGTGAGGAGATGACTATTGATAGTCATTTCGAAGATACGATGAAGACCATAACGAGAGGAAAGAAGAAGGAAAATGCCAAGAAGCAGAGTGGCATATGTGAACATTTGACGGATGAAGAGTACGAGCGGGAGAAGGCGGAGATAAAAATTCACCTTGAATTGTTAATGGAGTTGTTGCGGGATAATCGCAGAAGACCGGACACATGGTTGGACCATGAGGAAGAAGGTGAAGTGGCGAAGCTACACGCAAAGAGGAAAACTAGGTAAACATATAGTTGATGGAGGAGTTGAGGAAACTCGAGGCGATGTTGAGTTTGAAGAACTCGGAAGGCCGAGTTAAAAATGGATGTTTCCATTTGTGGCCCAAAACATGGAAAAAATTAGGTGAAGAGATCGGTAGAGGAAGATCTCATGAACTATTGGGATAGTTTAGAAGCATGTTTGTGATGTGTTGGCGGCCCAACAGAGATGAGGCCATGAAGCCTTACATTTTTTCTCACCAGTTTATGTATGTTTGCGGGATGTGTGAAAGATGGTGGGCGGTCGATGGAAGTTTGTCACAAAAGGAGAATAAAACTCTTGAGGTAAAATCTGGTAGATAATTCCTTTCGGAAGAGAAAAGAAAATGTTGATTGGTTACAACGGGAAGAAATCTAGAGCGGCACTTATTTGGGGGTAAGGCAATCGGTCGAAGTTTTTATGGAATAGGAACAAAGTGAAAATGTTGAAGAAAAATTCTGAGGTAAACAAATGTATTTGTTTAATGGGATTGACGCTCTAAAAGTTTACAATGTAATGATGAAACTGGGACAATTGGAAGATTTCCAAACGAAGAGTGGAAGCCAAGTGATGGACGAGAAAAGAAATCTACGGAAAAGCTGAATCAAGTGAAGGATTGAGAGCAACAAAGAAGAGATGTTGACTGCGGCATCAAGTGAGACCACAAGGTCTTATGTTTTTAAGACTAATGATTTGTGTGTGTTTTACGGGTACACACGGGGGTGTTCGGAAAAAACGAACTTTAAAGTTTATTTAAGAAGAAGAGTTGAATGCGAAATCTGTCGGAATGATCTTTGAGATAGCAAGATCTTAGAAAGAAATGAAAACGGAAGGTCTCGTGGAAATATTTAGCGAGAATATTGAAACGGAGGAAGGACCATGCGATGATTGGTCAAAAGCAAATGAAGGTATGGAAAGTTGTGTAAAATTTCCAAGTTCTACTCTAGTTGATTCGTCTTAAGTTATACATAAAGTTAGATCTTCATAGAAGAGAAGTTGGAAAAGCGAGAGGATCTATTTTTAGGAAGAGTTGCTAAAAGACAGGAACGGGGAAACATTTTTCAAATAGATGATGTGGAGGGAGGACTAGGCGATGGTCTTACGAATTTAATCAGCATCTTGATGTCTTTGATGGATGAGGAAATTTCGGAGCGACATCTTTGAAATGTTTAAGAAGAGAGAAAGAGCCTTTAGGAGGCCTTATCTTTTTTATTTTAACAATTGTTTTGTGAGTACATGTTTTATTGCAGATCTTTGGAGAAAATCTATTGAATGAGAGAAATTGAACTAATAAGGAGGATAATGATGGTATCCGGAAGAACGACGGTAAAACAAGAAAAGCGACGAAGAAAGACAACAAAAGATTGTAAAAGCATAGCCGGTGGGGGCGATGCGGCATAAAGTGTGGAGACACGGAGAAGAACAACGGACGAACGGTGACAAATGGAAAGTTGCAGCACAAGATATGGGATCCGGAGTGAATGATCCAAACACATGATCGGGCGATCATGATTAATTTTCAACCTTGGGAGTCGATGCGGGAGCATCGAGCCAATTTTCATTATTTAATTATGTAATAAAGGGGGTGTGACATTTTAATTATTTTATTAATTAAATTGTTATTTTTAAATAAATTAGGAGAGAAATTATAAATGTGAGGGTTTTTGTATATATTCTTTTAATAATTAAAGGGATATGACGGAAAAGAAAATATAGAATTAGGTAACAAATTTAGGGAGTAGGAATTCTATGTACGGACTTTTGAGTCCACACCTAAAATGAATTTAAATTATATTTAGTTGAGGATTGTGTGGAGAATTTTTGTGGGGTGAAATAAATACATTATTTATGTATAAATAGGGAGTGTTTTGTGAGGAAAAACAAAAGTTGAGTGTGTGAGGAATAAAGGAAGGGTGAGGAGGAGAGGTTCGAAGGGCCAAGAGCCAAGAGGCCACCCAATGTAATATTTGGCCAAAAAAAAAATTATATTTTTTATATCTATAGTTGATTTGAATGGCTCTTTCTCCTTCATATAGATTTTTGAAATTTGAATGTTTTCATGGTTTTATTTGAAGAAAAATTAGGCATTTTTTCGTGATGATGGCTGATAAATTTTATATGCTGGGATCGATTTCTAACGGATACCCGACATCACATCTCGGCGTGGGCACTACACTGAGACAGAGCGCCAGGTGGTGTAGAATCTAGTGCAAATCTTCCACATCAGCGCGAGGGGTGAACTGGCTACCCACGCCAAGGCCAAAACAAGGGTTTTTGATGCTTTTTTGAGGAAATGTCCAATAGGAGAAACGATGTTCTTATGCAGAGGGATGTAAAGAAGGTATTTGCAAAGTATGACACTGCTCACAAGTCACGGGAATGTCCCTCCAATGTGCGGGACAGGGGATTGTAGGGATAGTGACAAATGTTGTGTAACACTGATTTGCAGGTGGAAATATGGTAGCTGCAAGTATCTATGCTTTTCTTCCCACATAAATGATCATTGGATTTCGATTTATAATACAAGTAGTCCTTTTACTGGTTTCATCCACAGGACCACAACTCATACAAGTTAGAGATGCCATTCAGGTTCAATTGAAAGCCGAAGATGTGATTTTATGCGACGTTAGCTTTGCCGGTAAAAGTGTATGTAAGCCAACCAAAGCTTGGACAATACTCCCAGCTGCTTTTAAATGCATTCTGTTTGAATCACTCATTTTATTTGCTATAAACTTCTCAGCCGAAATTTGAACTCTCGTCTTTTCAAACCCTCATCTCAGAAAAATTCTTACCCGCGATTCGAACCCTCCGCTGCTACAGTACTGCACTTTACAGAATAACCATGTTTCTGTGCGCGGGGTTTTATAGGCGCACCAGTGCGGTTTCTTAAGATCGAGGTTTATATTTTGGCGTGGTGTTTTATGACGCACCGGTGCGTGTTATGATGATAAGCACACTGGACTGTATAAAGTTTTTTTTTTTTTTTGTATGTAAGATCATAATAAAATAATGATAATTCTAAAGTACATGAATTTATTTGCATTATTTTCTAAACTTTATTATGTTACAAAAATTCATATTATTCTAGATTTATTATTTTACAATTATTTACAAATTTACAAATTTAAATATTTTAATAAAATCATTTCACATTAATACAATTAAAATTTTACAAATATTTTACATATTATTACAATTAAAATTACAATTGCAATTGCAATTACAATTACCGTTTTACAATTTCACATACAATGATTAGAATTAGAATTAGAATTTTAATTTTACATACAATTACATTTACAATTAGAATTTTACAATTACAATCATTTCACAGTAATACAATTAAAATTTTACAAATATTTACATACAATTAGAATTAGAATTAGAATTACATTTACAATTGCAATTACAATTTCACAAATATTTTACATACAATTACAATTTTAGAATTTTATATACAATTAGAATTACAATTACAATTTTACAATTTGTCACATATACAATTACAATTAAAATTACAATTACAATCATTTCACAAAAATATAAATATTACAATTACAATTAAAATTTTACATTAAATATTTTACACACAATTATAGTTAAAATTACAATTACAAATACAAATACAGTTAAAATTTAAATTTCAATTACAATCATGACATTATATTTAATAAATATCATGGTCTTTTAATATTAAATTAATTAATAAACATCACGATCATGATAACCATCATACAAACATCATATTCTACTAAAAAACACCTTCAAAATCGCTAACATCATTGTGATCATGATCATCTAACAAAACACAATTAACATTATATATTAACATCATCATAACACAAACATCAAATATACATCTCATGTCAAATAACACATGCTATCACATACACATCTGTCTGCAAGCTGCTGCACATTAAATGAACATATCTAACATAACATAACAATATACACATCATGATGATCACCAACATGTAAATTAAGTACAACTGTAGCATGAACATAAAATAAATGGACCATATATATATATATATATATATATATATATATATATAATTGAATAATGTTAAAATTATACAACTGTAATATAAATTTCATGGATTAGTTGGTGGTAGTACAACATCAATATCAGTAATAGTGGAGGCTTGCTCAGTCAATGGTGCAGCCTCGACAGTCGATGGTCTAGCTTGCTCATTTAATGGTGCATCCTCGATGGTCAATGGTCCAGCCTGCTCATCATCATGAGTATTGATGGATGTTGCAGGTTACTGACTGGACGTGGTCGATGGTCCAGCCTCATCTCCATGATGACTGCTGCTAGATGCTAGTGGAGGCTCATGCTCATCTGGCGCAGCGCGAGGTGAATGATCATGAGATGATGAGTCACTACTCGTGCACTGTCCATCATGTGTTATGGCTCGACCATGCTTATAACATGCAACAGTCCTCCTTAGTCGCATAATAGCTGTTGTAGCTCCTACGACATGCCGCATCAGTCTGTACATGTCACGTAGCAAGCCTCTCCATATCTATAATAGCTTATCATCAGCCTGTATGTCTCTGTAATGAGCGGGTCTGATGCCTGCCTCAAAAATCAATGCAATGAGTTGGTTTCCCAACTCCATCCTATATCTAGTATCAAGTCGACCATACCTAGCAAAAGGCGGTATCAGCGCACCACCAAGAGCATGTATCTCTGCACCGACCTCCTGATCATGATTCTCGGCATCTGGCATGCCCTCATCATGTTCAGGATCCACATTTGGATCATGTGGTGGTGTCGGCATCTCATCGCCATCAAAAGAGCCAATTTCTACAAAATATATACAAGTACACAACAATAATTAGACAATTTCATTACACAATTTAATAAAAACAAGTTAAAGAACATGTTAGAATAAATATTATAAATAAAATAGTAATATTACCTCTATCATCTGGCGGCGCATCATTTGTGAAGATGATGTTGGAAAACCCTCGCCAATCCAATCCAGCATAAGGACAGGGGACCATAATGAAGGGATGCATCTCGTTAACACTGGCTAGTAAATCCAGTGCATCCTGCGATATCCTGGATGGAAACATAGTGTCTCCCCTCTTGGGTATCATCTTCCCCCACATGTGCATGCATGCCTCCAACATCAGCCTACGAGGCTGCCGAAAAAAATTAGGCTTCATCTCTTGAAACCTCTCAAAAAATAAACAAAAAATCTTTGAAGAAAAAGGGAAGTTGACCCTCCCTTGTGCATGAGCACGACATCTATCTAAGGCTGTACAAAACTACTGCAAAAACATGGCAGACCACCTGACAAGTCATGGCTCGTGTACTAAAGAATAAACATAATATAGAAGCCAGCAACTGATGCATTTCCCGTCACTGGTGTTGTGTGAAATGGTCTAAATGAGAAGTGAGAGGCACTGCACGTCCTGTCTCCCAAATGCACCACAATACATAACTAACCTCCGTGTTAAGCTAAAACTCGCAGAGATAAAGATTTGATGTTTCATCATATCTCTGGGAGTAAACTAACTGACCCCCTGCTACACAACCAACTGGAACCTCTGGGAATGAGGGAAAATCCACCCCTCTCCTCAATAGCCCTGTAATGAAATATATATCCTCCTCAATGGGTGTGTACCACTACTTAGGACCAACCTGGAAAGCTTGTCGGTGGGCATTCCACCTGCGGATAAGATGTCTCAAAAACACACTATGGGCCTTTAGGGAAGTAGCCTCCTCATAGAACTTGAGGAGGCCTACCTACCTTAGGAGCCCTTGGGTATTTGTTGTAATAGGGCGAGGGTACACATCTCTCTCCCTCTCTCATGCCTCCCACAGGCGAACCATGTCATACTGCTCCGCCTGTTGTTGCTGTTGTTCCTACTCTTCTCTCTGAATCATTGACATATTAAATATTTTTTTTTATTAAATTATACATGTATTTAGGAATATACATATATAAATTTTTTTGGAAAAAAAAAACAGACCAGTCAGTGCGCCACAAAAATAGTCATGCACTTATTTCGGTGCGAAGTTTGTTTGTAGCGCATCGGGGGCGGTCCCCCAGATGACATAAAATGCACCGTATGTGCTGCACCTAAAACTTTTTAAAGCACCGTTGACAATATATGGTGTCAGAAGAGTAGTACACTAACTAAAATATACGTCCCGATGCGTATAGTTGTGTCAGCGCACCGACTTCCTGACAAATTGCATAGTCAACGGTGCGGTCGTTTACTAGGCTGCACCATTGACCCTGTCGGAATGCCGAATGCAGTGTGCTGACAGATACAGGGGCAGTTATTTCTGTCAACGCACCGCGTTGCTATTCCCAGGGTCAACGATGTGACCGTCTAAATGACCGCACTACACATTTTTTTTTAAATTTTAAAATAACGTGGGGCGCCTTTCGGTATCGCCCCGAACACGGTGCAGATACCATTAGCACCGGTTGTGGTGCAGCCTGTAAATATTATAGGTGGCACTGCTTACTGGTGCGAGCTGAACGGATCGGATTTTTTTTTCTTTTAAATGGTTATTTTTAAGGTTATTTGAAATTCTAATCCGCCAAAAAGATTAATTATGGAAAAAAAAGAAAAATACCTGTACATTTCACCATCGAGGAGGCATATTGGTTGTAGAATTTGCAAAAGAACATTTTCCCACCGTTTTGCAAAAAGCAAGCTAGAGATTGGTGGGAAATGCACAGTAGCATTGCATGCAATGGGTGCAATAGGAGCACAGATGTCTGGGCGGCTCAGACAAGGATAAATTGCACCGGTGCTTGAGAGCTCTGTAGCACTAAGAAAAGTGAAAAATGTGGTTTTTTGGCCATAATTTTATTTATTTATTTATTTAAACCTGTTTCGATGCGCGAGGTTTATAAGCGCACTGGTTTTTTTTCTTACGAATGCACCGGTTAGTTTCAGTTTTGGCACGGTGTTTTATGATGCACCGGTACGGTTTCTTAACACTGCATCGGGCGGTTTACGTTTTGGCTCGGTGTTTTATGATGCACCAGGGTGGAATAGTGGTGAAGCACCGGTGCTTTATAGTAATAAGATGCACTGGGCGGGTGTGTACAAAGCGCATGGTGTCCAGTGTGCCAATGTTTTGTGTGCACTGGTGCTTTCTCTTGGGGAGCGCACCGTGATTGAGAGCTCTAGAACACTGAGAAAAGTGAAAAATGCAGTTTTTTGGCCGTAATTTTTTTTTATTTAACCCTTTCCCAGTGTGCGTGGTTCATAGGCACACTCGTGTTGTTTCTTAGGAACGCACCAGTCAGTTTTTGTTTTGGCACGATGTTTTATGATGCACCGGTGTGGTTTCTTAATAATGCACTGGTCTATTTCTATTTTGGAAAAGTGTTTTATGATGCACCAACGCAGAAGAGTTATGAAGAACCGTTGCTCTACAGTAATAGGACGCACCAGACTGGTGTGTACGAAGAGCAAAGTGTCTGGTGTGCCAATGTTTTATGCGCACCGGTGCTTTCTCTTGTAGAGCGCACCGGTAATTGAGAGCTCCAGAGCACTGAAAAAAGTGAAAAATGTGTTTTTTTTGCAGCAATTTTTTTTATTTAAGCCTTTTCCGGTGCACGTGGTTTATAGGTGCACCGGTGTTGTTTCTTAGGAACGCACTAGTCAGTTTCTGTTTTGGCCCGATGTTTTATGATGCATCGGTGCGGTTTATTAATACCGCATTGGGCTGTTTCTGTTTTGGCGCGTTGTTTTATGATGCACCGACACGGAAGAGTTGTGAAGCACCAGTGCTATACAGTAATGTGACGCACTGGGCGGGTGTGTACGGAGCACACGGTGTCTGGTGTGCCAATGTTTTGTGCGCACTAGTGATTTCTCGTGTAGAGAGCACCAGTGCGATTTTGGATGAGAAGCACACCAATCGGAAAACATCTACAAAACCCTTTGCCCACCAACCTCCTCTAGTAACCTCCCCTATAAACATATGTACGGGGTATTTTTATAAGGGGTTCCTCAAAAACATCTGCTAGAGGGTATTTTCCTTATAGTGATGGATTTTTGCATATAGGCTAAAGGATACAACTGTCTTTTAATTGAAGAAATAAAATCAACCCAAGAAATGTATATCTTACCATGGATTCACATTTCCTCTTGAGACTTTTCTTCCCACCAGACTAGTACTGCGCCTTCTAGCCTTAATGAAGCCAACTGGATATTTATGTCGTCTTCTCATAGGTTCTAAATTCTGCAATATACCTCTAATTGACGGATCCAATTTTCTAAATTCTCTGCATTTACCTTGCCATTGTACATGGGAATTTCAAAGTTAATGTCCAATTTGAGTAATGGAGTTTAACCTTTTGGGGTTTTGAATGAGTCTGGGTGGTTTTTTTGGTGGAAGTGGAATCTGATGTTGATGAAGATGATTAGGATGAGGATGGTGGAGATGGAGGTGGCTTTCCTCCACTTCTCTTTGAACTCTTCCCTTCATCCTTCTTATCATCTAAAGTTCCTTCTCCGTGTGGAGGCTTAGAACCTTCTCCTACCATCCCAAAAATTAATGCATCAAACATAATTTTAACCATCCTCTCTATGTCATTGAAGTCTCTCTTGACATCTTCCTCTTCTAAATGTCCTTTCCAACACTTGACATGTTGGCTATGGATTCAAGCTCAACTTCTGATGCTTGTACCTCTTCAATCAACTTAGCTTCTTGTGAAATTTGTACCTCCTCAATCTCAAATTCTAGAGATAAAACTTGAGGTGATTGAAGTGTAGATATGAGTGGAACTTTGGGTGGGGATGGTGTTGTTGTAGCTCTCCTTCTTCTGGTCATAACCTCAGGAATAGAAACCAATATTTTCCCTTTTTGTCTCTGCAACTTCAACCTTGTAAGCATCACAAAATTGCAATTATTAAAACCCTTCTTGCACAAAACTAAAGAAAAACAAGCAAATAACCTTTGCTCTGATACCATCTTGATCTGAATTTCAATGTTAGTTTTGTTGTGCTAATTTCATCTTGAGATTTATATAAAAAGAGATGATCTTTGCTTCTTGTACATGGGCTTATTGAAGTGCTTATGATTGATTAACAAGTAAATGTGTGGAGATTAAGTTGAATAATTGAACATAAAAGCATGGAAAATAAATGTTGAACAACAGCAAACAAACACACATCAAACCATCACAGTTGAATCATTAACACTTTTTTTGATGAAGGAGTTCACCCCTCCTCGGCTACATCTCCTTGGTCCAAATTCCATGGCATGGGCCTTTGTACTAGCTCAATTGTGCAAATAATGTTTTTTATTGTCTCCTATTGCCTTTCTAGCCTGCTCCATTGTGTCCAAAACATCAAAATCTACCAAGAATGACTCTTCCTGGGCCAAAATTGGTCGAAAATTACTCCAGTTATGGCCAAAACAAATTTCCTACAATATCTCCTCCAAATCTGGAGAAGACTCGAGATAACTCCGAAATTTTGGTGGATTCCATTGAAATAGGAGGTTCTACTAACTCCACTGCCAATTTAAAATTGGGATTAATTAACAGTTAAGACTGCGCTTAACTATGATAATCGCGTCTTAACTGCGCATTATCCAAAAGTCTTAAACCTATTTTAATTAGCATAAATCCACAAATTAATGGAGTAATTGTGGTTTAAGGAGTTTAAACTCTGCCTGTTGCATTTGGCTTTGCCCACGGTCTTGCAGTGTAGTCATATGGGAGGGGGATGGCCCACGGGGTTAGCCCCATCTGAACGCCCACCATAGGAATCATCAAACATTAAATAGCAGTTGCGACCTTATAGGGTTAAGACCCATCAGATAGCATAGGTAGTAAGGCGCTGGAGTTGTGCAGGGTAATTCGTGGGTTCAACCCCAACCCCCACACCGGAATTATGTTCCAAAATATGACCCATTCAACCCTTAAGTCAAAACTTTAGTTAATTGAAATTTTCACCCGAAATATAGCTCCACCTGTCCAATGGTTTAGACCTTAGGTTATATAAAATACATTGAGCCCATAATATATATCCATTCAGCTCGAAATATAATGTGTGCAGAACTTTGGTTAATACAAATTCAGACTTTCAACATATTCTTCGACCAATTCCAAATGTTGGATGGGTCCACCATAGGGGGCACATGGCGACCCTTGGCTGCACCACATGTCCAACCCTGGTTGGACTATTCCAACTAAAAAAAATTCTCCTTCAACCATAGGATAACTGTAAAAAAATTTCACCTCCAAAGTGCACTGGCGAATCTTGTTGTGACACTTGTCACAGTGTCATTGGGATAAAATTGGAGAATATTCCCTGAATATACCTGGAGTGCTGACTGGGTTTCCATGTCATCAACCTGCCACTGTTTTGCAATTTTTTTAGGTGCTTGAGAAAGCGAACAAAAGATCATAACTTCCTCATCTGAAGTCTTTTTTATTATGAAACAAATTACGTCGGATTCCTGGTGACGAGCTCTTCACTGTCATTATGGTTTGGAGCATTTCTGAGCACTTTCATTTTTGAGCTTAATATTGAGCCTATGATCACCTATTCATCAGCTACCAAGATTTCTCAATAGAAACAATTCTTCGGTTGAGAAAATTGTCTCTGCATACTTACTCATATATCAAAATCCCTAGTTTCTTTCTTTGAATCCTTAAAAACTATGATATAAAGGTATTAAAAATAAAATCTAACAAAGTGTGTCGATCCTTAAAAGAGAAATAAATCAAAACTCTTTGCCACTCAAAGCAGCATCACAACTCCCATATTGTAAACCCATATAATGAGGGTAGACTATTGAACTCTACACCAAGTTTGGATTTGTGAAAACTTGACCAAAATTAGCACGAAGTATATTGCAAGAGAAAAGTAATCTTCTATCGGAACTAGTGTATGGATTCCCTTATAAAACTCTCAGTAAAATCCTTTATCATAAACTAACAACAATTCAACCCTCTATGATTGATCTTGCTCTTGAATTTCCCTCATATATAAAACTTCAACATGCAAAATTAGGGTATGCAGGTCCAAAATTTTCAGCAGTTGAGCACTAATTAGTTTTGAAGGTCGTCACTAAGGGTAGACAAAAGTAGTAGACACAACAAAATTGGCCTCCTCCTTCTAACAAACACTTTTTGAGCTCTAACCCTCCTTGCCATGCACTCATTAATGGTTTCCCGAAGTTTACTAACTTAAAATGTATATATTTTTTCTTTAAAATTCTAGAAAATAGAAATAAAACTGAAACCCAATTTGTGGAGTGAAAAATATCCACAAAAATCCAAACCCTGTCACCATTTGAGTGCTAATGGTTAGTGGAGGAGGAGCTAAGGTTCTAGGAGTTAGGGAAAGGGTGTATAGCCTTATAGTTCAATATGAAAAACAATGTGAACGTGGTGATAAAAAAACAACAATGACTTGACTAGGTCCAAATGTCAATTTTTTATTCGAAGGAGGATGAAGAAAATAAGCCTTTGTGACTGTTGAATCTTCCCAAGCCAACCCCACGGAGGAATTCATATCAGCATAATTATGTAAAATATATAATATAAACACATAGAACAATTTATATAGGTTATATTTTACTTATACTATAAGGATATTTTAGAGGATGTTGCATTCATCAAAAATACAATTAAATGATTAATTTTCCCTTCTATTTAATAGACAAAATGGTCCATGATAATTACTTTTCTCATTAAATTTTAATAGTAATATCCAGCACTTATATATATAAGTGGTGGATATTACTATTAAAATTTAATGAGAAAAGTAATTATCATGGACCATTTTGTCTATTAAATAGAAGGGAAAATTAATCATTTAATTGTATTTTTTATGAATACAACATCTTCTAAAATAGCATTATAGTATAAGTAAAATATAACTTATATATATATATATATATATATATATATATATATATATATATATATATATATATATATATATATATAATATATATATATATATATATATATATATATATATATATCGAATCTCGACAACTTAGCAATGACTATCTTATGAGGATGTTAACGAAAATTTTGAAGATATTAATTTAGCAAGGTCTAAAATTTAATATATGACCCATTTGTGTTCTCATAAGTATGTGATTTTTAAAATGATGTTATTATAATAACAAATTTTTATAATAAATTTTATGTTAATAATATTTTAAATTTATGGTCCACGAGGTCTTGGATAAACGGTGATCGGGTGCTCTTTTAAGGCTCTCTTTGATGTGCAGTCAAAGGTTCAATTCCCTGCCCCGATCGGGGTGATATATTGGACATGATGATGAAGATGTAGTCCTACCTAGCTTACAAAAAAAAGATTATTTTAAATGTATGATTTTTATTTTTCAATTTTAATATTTTTTTTTTCTCAAGGCTATAATCATGGCTAGAATGAGATTGTTGGTACTAGGCTAGCCCACAAGTTTATACTCATTTAAGAGTTCATCAATGCATTACAGTTCATCATGTCACTAACAAGGATTTGAACTTGGTGGGAAAGATAACAACCATTCTGATCAACCACTCGAGATAACCCCAATTGAATTTTATTTTTCAATTTTATATAAATAATAATAATAAAATATTTAATATAAAAAAAAATATAATTTTATTTATTGAATAAATAATGAGCCTTAGAGGCATCTTAATTGGCGATGACCATGAAAATGAAGTGTTATGTATATAGAGGTTTTAGGTTCAAAACCCCCCGATTCACCTATTCCTATAGAAAAGACCTATGTAGGCACCTAGAGGTTATAGTAAGTTGGAATTGATTCCGTGTCAAGTGAGTTCGAGACCCACCCAGTTGCTAATTCCTTTAGAAAAAAAAATATATTAAATAAGATAAATTAAAGGTTATATTTACTATGGTTCAAGAGCATGATAACAATAAATGGGCTGTGGTTTATGTTATCACCCAAAAATTTTCGAAACATCATTGTGTCAAGTTTGTTTTTGGTCATGGTTCTAAATTGGGTTTAGAAGCAAATTTAGGATTTGGTTAAGGGTAGGTTAGATTTTTATAAGTTCAAAGGTCATCATTAAGTTCAAATAAAGTCTTTTAAAGGTCCATTCATTGTCAAATATCCATAATTTCCATTTGGGAGTCATTCCATAAAGTTTTGGGTCAAAACTGTGCAATTAGCCAAGAATCCACGTTTTCGTAGTGCCACTAGTTCAAAAAAATTGATTTGTGCTACGGAAACACTAATAGTTTCATAGCACAAACTGGGAAAAATACACTGTCGGCACTACGAAAGCGCAATTTCTGAATTGTCTTGTCATTTGAGCTAAAATTTGTCAGAATCCGTTGGGAAATGATAGGTTAGTGATATGATGAGTGAGTTAGTGATGAGATTCAATGTGCTTACCCATCTTGCAGTCATCATTTTCATGATAGGGTATGAATGAGGCATCATTCAGTTATGAGTTGACATTTAAAATTCAAAATTTTGCTTAATTTGGTCATTCTCGTGTCCTTTGCCTCCATTCGAGTGTTTAAGCTCTGAATTTTCAAGCCAAACCAGAGGTTGTTCCATACAAATTTTTTCTTCATCTTTATCAAGCAAGGCTGATATGAACTAATCAAGCGAGGCTGAAAATTTTTCTATGAAAGCATGGCAGAGGAAAAGAAAATCCATAGAGGGGGACATTGCTTAAGACATGAACCTGAAAATATGAAGGCCATAATTGAAGACCAAGCAGTGATGGAGGCTTTCAGCAGAGTAGGTTGTCTTCGGTTTTGTGAAAAGTTGCAGGGTTGCCACACATAGGTTTCCAAATAATTTTCCTTGAACTTCAATGGGACAACTACCAAGGTTGGGATGCTAAGTGTGCCAATTACAACAGATATTATTGCTACTGTTACAGAGATACCAAGAGGACAGGAAACTTGGTTCAAAAGTTTCAAATTTGATATGGAGCCATGCAAGGAGTTCATGAAACCTGAGTATGTGGATATGGACCTCAATAATGCAATCCCTAGAAGCTGCATCAAAGAGACTTATGCCAAGTTGCTGCTCAACATTCAGAGATATTTTACATGTGAAGGCAAATATCATAAGGTGTACACATATCATTTCAAGCTACTTCTGCATTTCACTGGTAAGATCTCACTCGATTTGCCTTTTTATCTACATAGGAGTCTTGCAAAAATGGCTAAAAAAGTACAAGTCAAATCTGAAGGTTGTGAAACATCCCTGTTTCATCATGGTTTGATGAAGTTATTGATTTTGAATGAACTTCAGAAGATAGGTAGGGAATGGTCATCTTTATTTTTCATAAATGGGTTTGAGTTGGAAACCCTAACTCCTGCTAGAAACCCTAAAACTAGAGGAACTCCATCACCACCAGAAGCAGATTCTAGTTAACCTGTGGTTGCAAAACCAAAGGAATTTGTAAAACTGAAGCCAAGGAAACAAGTTTAGAAAAGGACAGAGCAGACACAAGTTCTTGATACACCAACTCCATCACCTACAAAACAGAGGTCAAAGATTGTCAAAGAGACAAAACAGAAACAAGTTGTCAGCCAGTAGGAAATCAAAAGGGTGAAAAGAAGCCAAGCAGTGGCATTAAAGGGAAAAATAGTTGCTACAGATATAGAGGACAACCCAGTAATGAAAGGAAACTTATATGACATCCTTCATGCAATTGACATAAAGGAGACACACATTGTTCAAGATGAGTTCATTGGAGAGTATGAGCACAAACAAAAAAAGGCTAAGTCTACAAAGAAGCTTGAATTTGAGGGAGAAGATGCAACCTTCATCTTTTAAGCAAGGAAACCTTTAACTAGGCATGCTAAGAAACTCAAGGAAGGCAGCAAGGAAGTTCAAGAAACTATTGAAACAACGAAAGCCCCTGAAGAAGTGGTTGATCTCTCATCACCTACAGTAGATCATGCAGCCAACAGGACAAAGAAGGGAAAAGAAGAAATGACAGAGTGTCAACATCTTGAAGAGAAATTGAGGTTGGAAAACCAAGAAATTGTTGCGATGAGAAAGAGGACTAGAAAGCATAGTATTAAGAAAGCAGATTTCAAAATAATGAAGACACTATGGGAAGGTCAAACTGGTTCTATTTCTAAAACTCCCAGCAGTGCGGAGCAGTTTTTCACATGGATAGTCCCATCAATCAAGGAAGCCAAAATTTTCAGAGTAATAAATACTCACTTGAGAGCTAGTAATAGGAAACTTAAAGATCAAGTGGAATACTTGGAGCAGCAGCTGAAAGTGACTCAGGATGAGTTAAAGAACAAAGGTGCAAAATGACAATCATTAAAAATTCAAAAGCTAAATCAAGTGAAAATGAAGAAGGAACTTCATGAAGATTGTTAGGACTATGTTTTTTACTTGATATTTTTGTTTTGAATGATGAAATCAGATTGATTTTGAGTTTTGGGCACATTTTCATTCTTCACTTCAGAAAATTTTGGACAAAACTGCTCATTCAGTAGTTTCGTAGCGCAGACAGTGTAAAAAGAGTGAAAAGTGCTACAAAACTGTTGTAGCAGCTTTTTTCACACTTTCTCATCAAATTTTGAAGGGAAAAAGTTTGAATTATGATCTGAAATTTCTAACGAGGATGTACTAAGAGATAATGAAGACAATCCTTGAGGAAAGAAATCAAAATTTTGAAGAAACAAGGGTTAAAAAGTAATGCTACAAAATTGTGTTGTTTTCGTAGCACAGTCTATTTCAGCTCATTTGAACAGTTTAATGATGGTTTTTGGACACCTGGAGCTTAGGGAGGATTCTTGTAGGTGTTATTTCAGTTTCCAACAGCAAAGGAACTTGAAATAATGAGTTCATGATGGTCAGAATGTTTCAAGAAGTGCAAGGGACCCTATGCCTAGAAAACAGGAGACTATTCCTATTTTGATGGAGGTCAACATCATGGTCATGAAGATTTGAAGTCTATCCTCTAGATTCGACCATGTGTTAGTACACTTGACAAATGATGTAACTTAATTAAGATAAGGTGGTTATAGATATTGTTTAAGATTTTGAATCCTATTCGTAATAGGATTGTTTATTAGATTAGCTGTCTTTTTGTAATAAATACCATGTCATATGGTTAGCCAAGGTGTCAAGAGTCAGGAGTTCGATGTATCTAGCATAGGATAAGGTTATCTCATGTTGTAAATGGTCTATAAAAGATCAAGAAGTCGAATATTCTAAGGGTTGGACATTTTTAGCAAAAGATTGTGTTTATTGTAAGTGACTGGTTTTCAGCTTAATACAGAGATTTCTACTTAGCCAACCTGAGATTCAGAAAGAGTTCTAGTGTCTTCTTGTTCTACTTGCATCTTTTTACTATCCTATTGTAGTGGTGTTTGTTTATGTTACTCATAATTCATCTTTGATGCTCCGACTTCCTATATAGACAAACTGACTGTGTTTTTTACAGTTTCACATGTGTATCTCTTGACTAGAACTCTGATATGCTTCAACTTCCATGTTAAGTAGATTGATTGGTTTTCTAAAACTATTTTGACTCCATAAGCCCAATGTGTAGTTGCTGATGTGATTTTAAACCTATATCTATCATTTATCTATTTACTACCCCACATAGAGTTAGCCGTCTATATTTTTATCCAAAATCAGTAACCCTTGAGAGAGCCCTCTCAGGTTGAGGAGGCTAATCCTCAATCAGAAGGTTGGTTTGAAATAGTTGCATAAGATTGATTTGATGAGCAGCCTATTAGATCTAATTTTGTGATAACAATTTATAAAGTATGTATTTGTGAATATTACAACATGGATTATTGTTGTGTGTTTTGTGATTCAATGATGATGGAATCCATTGTCATACTTTATTATTCTTATATGAGAATAGAGGTTTTCTCTTTCTAAGTTTCCCACTCTACAAATCCAATTACAATTACAATAACATTTAGTTTAGATGATATTTGAACCCCTCTTGAAAACTAATATGATTGTAAGAAAATAACCCCAATAAGTTACTCTCTTCTTTATAGTCTATTGTAACAGAGAACTTACCTCTAAATATTTATTTTTCATCCTTAAGCTTCTTTACTTGCCTTGTAGAGAAATTTCTATATAGTAAACTATCATCAACAAATAACAAATGAGTTAGACAAATTGTTCTTCGAATCACAATAACAACAATTCACTCATTTCTTCTAGCTTCTCATAGGGCTCTAGTCAACCATTTAGCCACTAATAAGAACAATAGAGGAGAGAAATAGCACTCTTACCTTAACCCTTTATTAGGCTTAATGAATGTTGAGGTTTATCCATTAATAAGGATTACAAATAGCACTATACTAATAGACCCTATTATCCATTTAACCATTAGTAAATTGACAACAATTTGCAATAACTTGGATTATAGTAAGAAAATGTTAGATCATTTGGAGAATAGTGGGAGCTACAAGAAACTTGCCAAAAATCCCTTAAAAAAGGTCTCAAAGACAGTCGCTGATGCTATTAAATCAAATAGCATGGTGAGCTCCTTGAGTAGGAAGTTGATTGAAAGCAACCCCCTTACTCCAAGAATCTATGGTCTTCCAAAAATCCATAAGGATGGTGCTCCCCTCAGGCCTATTGTTAATACAATTGGGGGTCCGACTTACCTTCTCGCTAAGTTTTTAGCCCTTAAACTTAAGCCCCTCGTAGGTCGTACAGAATCCTTTGTTAAAGATTCCTACTCTTTTGTTAAGGATTTGAAGGAAGTTAAGTTGGATATTGATGATAGATTTGTTAGTTTTGATGTTGTTTCGCTTTACACCAATATCCCCATCATTGAGGCTGTTGACGTTATTAATCGCATTACTGATCCTGACACAGCCCATTTAGTAAAACTTTGTTTAACCTCCACTTTCTTTAGTTTTGAAGGTGAATTCTATGAGCAAACATGTGGTGTTGCCATGGGTTCTCCCCTTTCCCCGATTGTTGCGAATCTGTTTATGGAGGACTTTGAATCTAGGGCTCTTTCCTCAGCTCTTTTCCAGCCGAAGTTATGGAAAAGATTTGTTGATGATACTTGTGTTGTCTGGCCTCATGGCAAAGATAAGTTAGATCAATTTTTCCTCCATCTTAATAGTCAGTCCAATTCCATAAAATTCACCATGGAACATGAGGTGGATGGTAGCCTTCCTTTCCTTGATGTTCTTATCTCTAGAAATGATGATGGTTCTTTCTCCCATCAAGTTTTTCGAAAGAAAACTCATACCGAGCAGTATCTTCATGCTAGCTCCCACCATTTCCCTGCTCAGAAATTAGGCGTCCTTAGCACCCTAGCCACAAGGGCGTTGAGAATCTCTGATGAGTCTCACCTTGAGGGGGAAAAGACCCATCTGTTGAATGTCTTTTGTAATAATGGTTATAGCATGTCGCAGGGCCTCAAAGCTTTCCTCAAAGCAGAGAAAGGTCCTATTAATAATAAACATAAAAAAGAACCTAGTGAATGGTATGGCAGTGTCAGCCTTCCGTTCATCCAGGGTACCACTGATAAGATTGCTAAAATCCTTAAAAAGCATAAGGTATCCTCTTATTTCAAGCCCCTTAATACAATTCATAGTTCTCTAAAATCGGTTAAAGATCCGATTGACCCTAGGGATGGAAAAGGTGTCTACATCATTCCCTGTTCCTGTGGGACTCCTTACATTGGTGAGACGGGTCGGTCAATTAATCAAAGGATATGTGAGCATGCTGCTGATATCAAGCATAGAAGATCTCGCTCATCCGCCTTAGCTGAGCATGCAGAAAAGACTAACCATCATATTTGCATAGAAGATGCTAAGGTCATTGCTAGAATCGACCATTTCCATCATCGTAAGTTGAGAGAGGCTATTGAAATTGAAAAAAGGCCCGTTAATCTCAATAGAGATGACGGTTGGAATATCAGCAGATGCTGGATTCCTGCCTTATATTCTTGATTATTTTTATTATTGTTTTTATTTTTATTTATTTATTTAGTTATTTTTACTTTATTTATTTGATTATTAAAAATAATAATAATAATAATAATAAAATAAAATAAATAAATAAATAAAATAAATAAATAAATAAATAAAAATAAATAAATAAATAAATAATAATAATAATAATAAATAAATAAATAAATAAAATAAAATAAATTAAAATAAATAAAAATAGAAATAATAATAATATTAATTATTTAATTAATAAAATATTTTTATTTATTTTCATTATTTATTAATTTATATTTTTGTTTTTATTTATTTATTTTTTGTTATTTTTATTTATTTATTTAATTATTTTATTTATTTATTTATTCTGACTCTTTGTTTGACTATTTGATGATGGTGTGTTATAATAAGAATTAATTATATTTATTAATTAATAATAATAATTAATTATTATATAATTTAATCAAAATTTACAAAAATTTACATATATACACCACGATTTGTTAAATTACTTACCATTATATTAATATATTAAAGGTTTTATAAATAAATAAAATAATAATAATAAATAAAATTAAATAAATAAATAAATAATGGAATATTTACTTTTTCAAAGTCAAACTAGCCGTTATCCTAACGGCTAGTTAAGTCATTTCTACATCTATTTATACTTAATGACTGGATCTGATCTCTCACATAGTCCTGATGATGAACCACACTGGTTGGTTCGAAACGCGTCGACCTCGTTCTTTTGCATGTGATTACTACCGAAAGAATTTCTACAAATTTATATTATGGATCACAGAAGCTTAGATTCCAAAAATAACATTAATCTTAGGTATAATAACCAACTTGTTCTACCATACATTTTTGATAAATCCAATTACAAAACCATGGTTGTTTGACCTTTTATTTTTATAGCATGAAAACATTTCTAAGATACCAATATTACTTTATGAATATGCCTTTCTACTTGAAGATTAAATTGCTTATGTAAGATAATAGTTGAAAAATATTTTGACCCACGGTGTTCTGTTAAGGCACCTCATGGTGAAAATACTTCCATGGAAAAAATTAAGACATGCTAAGGGTTGGTGTGGCCTAGGTAAAGTGTAAACCTCAAGTGATTTTGACGGCTTAGATGCCTACAGCAACTTGAGCCACAGGTTAGGCGTACTAGTCCTCTTAGAATTCACATTACCTAACAAACAAACAAAAAAATGATTTTTTTTTTAAATTTAATTACCAAAGTCTTAACAATTATCTTATATACACAATTGCATAAAAAAAATAATCCTAAAATCATCAATTCATTTCAACTTCTCTTTCTTGACAATTAAAAGTAAAAAAATAGAATTTAAAACTCTTCTAAGGTTGGATTTATTTCAATATCTTCTCGCCACTCCTTAAGAAACCTTTCTCTACAAACTCATGGAACCAAATGAAATTTCAAATTTAGGAGAGGCGTCGCCGCCAACACCTCACACCTGACCCCGTTACAACAGATGCCAGCGCATGCACGACGGTGTTGGTCGGCATGGCTTTCTACGTGCCGCCACGTGCAC